>PVIU01023448.1:0-27410 GCA_004026605.1 Ondatra zibethicus
TTAAAAAATGGGGTAAGGATCTGAACTGAGAATTCTCAACAGAAGAAATTCGAATGGCCAAAAGATACCTAAGGTCATGCTCAACTTCCTTAGCGATCAGGGAAATGCAAATCAAAACAACTTTGAGATACCATCTTACACCTGTCAGAATGGCTAAAATCAAAAACACCAATGATAGCCTATGCTGGAGAGGATGTGGAGTAAGGGGAACACTCATCCATCGCTGGTGGGAATGCAAACTTGTGCAACCACTTTGGAAATCAGTGTGGAGGTTTCTCAGGAAATTGGGAATCAACCTACCTCAGGATCCAGCAATACCACTCTTGGGAATATACCCAAGAGATGCCCAATCATACTACGAGAAGTACAGTTTTCAGTGCTTCTCTAAGAAACTTCTTCTGTGACTCAGAACTCTAAGTGCTCTCGGCGCCCCCTGCTGGTCCTGTGTTCCCCACAGCCCTGTTTTTGTCTGAGTTCACAATAGCATTCACTCACTGTGTCTTTTGCACAGTAATACATGGCTGTGTCCTCAGACTTCAGACTGCTCATTTCCAGGTACAGAGTGTTCTTGGCATTGTCTCTGGAGATTGTGAACCGGCCCTTCACAGCGTCGGTATACCAGGTGTTACCACCATCGTAACTAATGGTTCCGACCCATTCTAGCCCCTTCCCGGAAGCCTGGCGGACCCAGCTCATTCCATAATCACTGAAGGTAAATCCAGAGGCTGCACAGGAGAGTTTCAGAGACTTTCCAGGCTGCACTAAGCCTCCTCCAGACTCCAGCAATTGCACCTCACACTGGACACCTGTAAACACAAAGAATTCTGGTTAGAAAACTGACACAGAAGACATTTTTCTCTTTCTCATGTACACACAACACACAGCATCTCATCTTTATGAATTACCTTTTAAAATAAGGACAAAGGAAACCAATATGAGCCCCAAGTTCATGGTGAGTGGCCTGTGTTCAGTGCTGACCCCTGACTGAGAGGATTTGTGAATCCAGGGGTGGTCTCCTCTGCCAGAGCTGCAGGGCCAGGGCAGGCCTATTATTTATGGGCACAAAGACTTATTTGCATATATTCCTGCAATAGCAGGCTCTGTAGTTGGACCTGGGCAGACGGCAGCACTCAGAGCAGATATAAGACATCATACACACTGATGACAGTCATAGAAATTGAAGCAGTAATGTAGCTCTGTGTATATATTTTTATTGTTAAGGATTCATCACACATATTTAGTTTCCTTTTCACCATGTGCACAGGGAATGTTGTGTTTCCACACTGTCATGTCTCTTTAGGTTCAATGTGAAATAGAAAAGCTACACACACAGCTGTGTTTCTAGATACTATCTCTGTCTCTGCTGAACATGGCTTCTTCCTGAGGTAGATCTTAGCTAGGGTCACACTTGCCTCTCAGCAGAACTCCTTCCCTATGACAGGAACACTTGAAACTTTTTTGTATTTTACTCTATTCTGAGAGATGCTGTCCTATGGCCCCAGGGAGTTTGCAAATGAGACATTTCTTGTTGTTGTCTGTCTTTCTCTCAGTGATGGCTGTGGGGACATATTTATATTTGCAGCCCTCAATTGCTTGCATTCTGAAATTCTCCCTATGATCACATTTTACTCCCCACTCTGCCTTTCCCTTTCCCACCTCAATACCAGAGAACACATGGCTGTCTTCATACTGTCTTAGGTCAGTTATATATATAGTCTGCATAATGTCGACATTGAATAAATTTTTATACCAAAGCACAAAATTTTGGCATCAATTTTGTATTTTCAGAAGACTTTGTTTTTATTTTTCCAAATTTTCATGCTTTCTAACCACTCGGCCCCTTTCTGTCAATACACCCAACTTTTCCTTTCAAAATCCCTGTATTGCCCTGAGCTTTTTCCCTCTTGTCCTTCACTTAAGATGTCTTTTCCTTTCTTGACTTCCATTTTCATTCCAAGCTTACAGCAGAAGCCAAAACACCACATACACGGATTCTCAAACACACAGTCTGGATTCTCTATAAGGCAGAAACTGTCCTTCCCAATCTTCAGTATGTTGTGTGATATAAGATTTCCAGTATCGTAGCATAGATATTGAGAGCAACAATACTTAAATGGGACCCCCTGAAACTGAGAAGCTTCTGTAAAGCAAAGGACACAGTGAATAAGACAAAAGGCAGCCTACTGAATGGGAAAAGATATTCACCAACCCCACATCAGACAAAGGACTGATCTACAAAATATATAAAGATCTCAAGAAATTAGACATGAAAATTCTAAATAACCCAATTAAAAATGGGCTACTGAACTTAACAGAGAATTCTCAACAAAAGAATCTCAAATGGCCCAAAGATACTTAAGGAAATATTTAACATCATTAGCCATCAGGAAAATGCAAATTAAAACAACTCTAATATACAATATTACACTTGTCAGAATGGCTAAGATAAAAAACACTAATGATAGCTTATGCTGGAGAGAATGTTGAGGAAGGGGAACACTCATCTATTGCTAGTGGGAATGCAAAATTGTACAACCACTTTGGAAATCAGTATGGTGGTTTCTCAGATAATTAAGAATCAACCTACCTCAGGATCCGGCAATACCACTCTTGGGCATATACCCAAGAGATATACAATCATGCTACAAAAGCATTTGTTCAACTATGTTCATAGCAGCATTATTTTAATAGCAAGAACCAAGAAACAACCTAGTTGCCCCTCAACCTAAGAATGGATAAAGAAAATGTGGCACACTTACACATTAGAGTACTACCCAGTAAAAAACAATGACATCTTGAAATTTGCACGTAAATGGACTGAATTAGAAAACACTATTCCAAGTGAGGTAACCCAGACCCCAGAAGATAAATATAGTATATACTTACTCAGAAGTGGATATTAGGTATAAATAAATACATTGAACCTATAGTTCATGATCCCAGAGAACCTAAGTAATGAGGTGAACCCAAAGAAAAACATATAGAGACGCACCTCAAAATTGGAAACAGACAAGATCGCCTGACAAAATTGGGAGCATGAGGGTGGGGGAAGAAAGGAGAGTAGAAGGGAAAGAGGAGGGCGAAAAAGGAGGGTTGAGGAGAACGTGAGTGAATGGGATAGTTGAGATGGAGGAAGGACAGATATGAGAGCTAGGAAAGAGATATCTTGATTGGGGGAGCCATTATAGGATTAGTAGAAACCTGGATCTAGAGAAATTTCCAGGAATCCACAAGAATGACCGTGCCTAAGTTCCTAAACAATAGAGGAGAGGGGACCAGATCTTGACTTGCCCTGTAGTCAGACTGATGATTATCTTAAATATCTCTATAGAACAATCTTCTAGGAACTGATGGAAACAGAGGCTGAGACCCATATTGGAACACTACACTGAGCTCCCAAAGTCCAGTTGAAGTGTGGAAGGAAGGAATATGAGCAAAGAGATCAAGACCATGATGGGTTCACCCACTGATACAGTTTACCTGAGCTAATAGGAGCTCACCAACTCCAGCCAGACCAGAAAGGAGCAAGCATAGAACCAAACTAGTCCCTCTGAATGTGGTTGATGAGAGACCCTCCCCCCTTATTTTCAGAGGGACAAGAATTTCCTAGCAAAATGTTTTAAAATTAGATAAACAGATTAGCAGCGCTTTTCCCTGGGAGATTCCAAGCACAAGGTCACTTAGCCAACCAGCCACCTGGTGATAACAAGTAAAACAAGGAGAAAGTTGACTTATCAGGATAGGAGGGGACCGAAGACCTTGCACCATGCCAAAAGCCACTTCAAAAAGCCTCTTTGTAGGTTGTACCTTTAAAAACTAACCCTGCAATGAAATTTTTAACTTCTCTCTCTACCTTGTTGTTTTGGGGTAGTGAAGAGGAAGTTCCTGGCCAGCCAGTAATTGCCTGTACTTGCTTGTACTTGCAATAAAAGAGTTAACATTGCATTTTGCAGTCCAGTCCACTCTGCTTTCTGGTGGTCTTCCTCTGGGGGTGGGTGGGTGTGCTCTGTGCACAACAGTTGAAAATTGCATGAATGGGGCAGACTGTTGGGGCCACTGGCAGTGGCACCAGGATTTATCCCTACTGCATGTACTAGATTTTGAGATCCATATTCTCTTTGGATGTGTACCTTGCTCAGCCTAGATACAGTAGGGAGGGCCTTGAACCTTCCACAGGGCAGTGTGACTTACCCTCTTTGAGGATTAAATGGGGGTGGATTGAGAGGGTTTGTGGAGGGAAAGATAGGATGGAAGAGAGTGGGAACTTGGATTGGTAGTTTTTTAAAACATCTAATAAATTAAAAAAGTTTCCAGTATCATTCAAATTCTTCCATGACTCAGAGAACACTGATGAAGAGGAAGTGGGAAGAATGTAAGTAGTGGAGCACAGGGAGGGGTGCTGTGATGTTCTGTCTTCTGGACATGACATAGATGTCACAATCATGGACTCATAATGGCTGCTGTTGTCTGTACAACCCCAACTGTGGTCAGTCCAGCCAAAAGCTGGTATAGATAGTGCTGATAATTCCTTGGCCCTACCTCTTACTGATCAGCACTTGGAAATGATTCTTCTGGACAAGGCACTGAGTCACACTTTTTTGAGGGTATGGTCACTGGTATGTTTCCTATGTTGCAGTGTTTGGGTTCACACATGTGGAGATATGGGCAGCACAAACTGTGTTTAAAATAGTATAGTTTGGTATGGCCCCATATTTGGAATATGTGGGAGGAGCTGCATGGGAAAGTATCACATGTAGAGATCCTAAAGAATAAAGAAAATTAGTAAAAACTATATAGCTGAGATTTAAAACAATAATTCAGAAAGGAAATAATTAAGGAACACTGGTAAATATCAAATAACTTGGTAGGCAACTTTATCTGGGACCATCTTCCCATCCAACTAAGAACTGGTGGGGTCTGTCACTTATTTCTAAAAAAATCTATTTGTAGATAATCCTGCACATGATTTGTAAATCTCTTCATATTTGTTTAGTTGTTACTTTACTCTAAGGTGACATAATCCCATCCTCAATCATGTTAGGGTAAAAACATATCATTCTTGCCCTAACCTTTCAGGGCTCATGCTGCAATAACAGTTATTCCAGTGTTAGATTATGCATTTGTATCATCTATGTATCCCTTTTTCTTTAAAATTATCTAGAACGAATCAGAAGATATAATGAAGAGAAGAGAATTTCAAGGGCATCTCTATAAACAATTGTTACTTCTCTTCTACTCCAGTGGGAAAACTTTGCCTGTGCCTATTTGTTCAATAATTTATTTACCTTAATGTGAACATGTGAAGTCTTTTAATTCATATTGGTAGACTCTCCATAAAAAGTTCTGGATATTCTTCATCAAAGGTAAAATTCTTGGGGTTAGAATAGAGGTGTGGGTTTTGATATATTTTAGGCACAACAAACTCGGTTGTCCTTGGCCCATTAGCCCAGGATTCTTCTTAACTCTTATAACTTATATGAGCCCATTATTCTTGTCTATGTTAGCCATGTGGCTTGGTACCATTTTTGATGAGGCAGTCACATTTTTCTTGTTCTATGGCTGGATCAGGACTGCAGACTCTGTCCTCTTCCCAGAATTCTCCTGTTTTCATTGACCTGCCTCTACTTCCTGTCTGGTTTTCCCACCTATACTTCCTGCCTGGTTACTAGCCAGTCAGCATTTATTTAAAATATAATTCACAGAATACAGAACATTGTCCCACCCCCTTCTTTTTTTTTTAAAGAAGAACTCTGACTTTAATATCCTTTGTATAGCTTTTCTCCTGACCATTATCCATAACAACTTGTAACCAACATTCTAAACAAAGGAAAATATCCATAGTCCATTTTGGGGGAATGTGGGCATAGTTTTCCAATCTACTTCCTGCTTGTTTGGGGCACTGATAATCTTATGGGGATCTAAAGCAAATTTAGAATTATCATCAAGTCATGACTGGAGTATCCTGTGAGGCTTGCTCATCTCAGCCAGCAGTCTTGAATCTGTTCTGGATGTAGAACTCAGACATCTGGGCCATCTGTTCCTAATGGAGATCTCAGGTGGTCTTTCTTGATCAAACCTGATTTTTCTTAACTCAGAAAAAATCCATAGCTTCTCATTTTCTGTGGAAACAAAAGCAAAACCTCTTCTCCAAACTAACATATCTTTTGACTTCAATTTTGAAGTCAAGGTATTTTCAAAATACCTATCTTGGATTAATTCAGCAGCATTTATAAACAAGTATATTTTAGCAGCTGTTGCTCCTTCCTCAGCATTCAAACAATTCAAAGAGAACATAGTAACATACAGTATCCAGATTCTCTGTGTGTTTTCCATCTTTATGTGGTTTTATTTTAAACTCTATTTCTTTTATTTTTAATTTTTGGCTTTTTGAAAGAGGGTTTCTGTGTATCTTTGTCCTGAAACTCACTCTGTAGACCAGGCTGTCCTTGAACTCACAGAGATCTGCCTGTCTCTACCTCCCAAACTACTGGGATTAAAGATGTTTGCCACTGTACCTTGAACTCACAGAGGTCTGTCTGCCTCTGTCTCCCAAGTGTTGGGATTAAAGGTGTGTGCCACCACATCCAACTACTCTCTTTCTTTTTTTATTTTAAGGACTTTAACTTTTTACTTTTCTCTCCCAAGCCTGTATATACATTTTTAAACACACTGTAAACCATTTAGAGATTTTCTTAGTCTTTGAATCTATCTTTACTGTATATCTCTCTTTTCCTGACCACATGAGTCTTTAATTTTAGCAATGTGGAGAGGATTAAAGCCGTGGCTTTGATGGCTGGATCCACCTCATTCCTTAGCTTTCTGAGATTCCAGCCTCATGGCTGAGGTACCAGCTGTAGCTATGTTTTTTGCCACAACTCTATGGCATTTCAAGATCCCTGCCACCAAGCAAGCTGCAGCAGTGTGCTCACAAATCATGCACACATGCTCTGTAGCCAGACATCCTGCCTGAAAGAGTCAGAGTTTGTGCTGGCAGGACTGCCCAGAAAGCCAGCATTTTAAAACGGCATGGCTATTTTCCTGCTATGGCTAAAAACCAAAAGGCATGAGGTCAGCTTTTCATCAACACCATTTAAGTGTTTCATGGCAAGGCCTCTTAAAAGAACTGCAAGTTTTTACAGCTAAAGCTGAGTCAGGAAGCCTCTCTTAAATGAGATGCATTTGCCTCCAGCAAACAAAGTCCACCTGAGAAAATGCTGCTACCAATAAGCTGTGCTTAACTCTATTTTTTTTTGCCAAGCTTTCCCAGGCTTTATGTGGATGCAGTTGTCCACATGGGTGCCATTTGTTGTCT
The DNA here is from genome assembly GCA_004026605.1 of Ondatra zibethicus. Classification (NCBI taxonomy): domain Eukaryota; kingdom Metazoa; phylum Chordata; class Mammalia; order Rodentia; family Cricetidae; genus Ondatra; species Ondatra zibethicus. The sequence continues at coordinate 7,313 of PVIU01023448.1, forward strand.
TTGGCCCATTAGCTCAGGCTTCTTATTAACTCTTATAACTTATATGAGCCCATTATTCTTGTCTATGTTGGCCATATGGCTTGGTACCTTTTTCGGCGAGTCAGTCACATCTTGCTTGTTCTATGGCTGGATCAGGACTGCAGACTCTGTCCTGTTCCCAGAATTCTCCTGTTCTCATTGACCTGCCTCTACTTCTTGTCTGGTTGTCCTGCCTATACTTCCTGCCTGGCTACTGGCCAATCAGCATTTATTTAAAATATAATTGACAGAATACAGACCATTGTCCCACATCAAAACTCATTAAAAATTTTACTCTGTTCATCCATTTCAGGAGCAGCCATATAGGTTGATCCTCACACATCTCTGGAAAATATGACAGTGGAGACTTTGGGTTCAACATTGTGTGCAGTTATTCAATTCACAGTTATGCATTCTGCTCTCAGGATTCTAAGAATGTAGTCAATGTGGTCTCCAAGGCTTCGTCACACACTATTGGTGTCAATGCCTGAATTTCATGAGAAGCCTCAGCCTCAGATAAAAAGATTCTCCTTTCCTTTTTAAACCTGCCCCAAGCCTTTGTTCCATTAACACGGAGCCCACAGACAACATGGCTTCTCTGAAGGGCACATCTCTAGCTCACACATGAGAAACCAGGCTCTTCCAATCAGCAACATCAGAGAGTGCAGGGGAGTAATTCTGGGAGACTTTATAGGCAACGAAAACGCCAACAAAAGCACAAGCCATGAAAATCATAGAACTCAGTTGCCCATGGAAAGGACTAAAGAGAGATGAACCAGGGACTGGAGTTGATGTTTACTGGGATGTGCATCCCATTTGAGGCTGAGAATTTTGTGGTCTGACTTGCACAGTATGCCTATAGAGGAATGATTAGCTTGGACTTTGAGGTGCAAGCTAATTTTTCCAAAATGGAAATGCTCAAAAACAGAATCTTGCAACAAATATAACAACTGTACATTTTTATAAGGTCCTATTAGTTTGTAGGTAGGAAACTGTGGATGGTTCATTCTCTAAGTTCACATTGGAAATTAACATCAATTCACAAATTGGTGGTTTCTCTATCACATGTTTAAAAATAAAGAGGATGAATTAAATATTATTCAAAATTCCCAAGCTATCTTGCAAAATTTACTGTGGACAAGTGTCATAATTTCAGAATCCTGGAATATATAAAATTAATGTGTTCATTTGTCTGAGAAGAAGCAATTAGACATCTTAGAGGAGTGTGGGGGAACAAAGATGTTTAGTGTATAAATAAAAAGCAAAATTAATAGGCTATGACAATTAAAGGGTGCTCTAGATGATTTTCTTGTGTAAAAGAAGATGCCAAAGGTTACAACATCAAATAAGTGTAAATGCAGCATATTCCAGAACTTCCTAATTTTTGAAGTGACCACAACTGTTTCTGGGAGTACCTGTTGGTCCTCACCTCCCATGTAGGTCTGAGTAGGGGGGTTTCTGTCCAAGCTCACACTGGAGTTCTCTCACTGTTTCTCTGTCACAGTAATACATGGCTGTGTCCAAAGTTTGCAGACTGTTCAGTTTTATGAAAATGTAACTCTTGGAGGTGTAGTGATATTTTGTTTGTTATCTAAAAAATAAAACTTCTTGAAGATCAGAGTGCAGAGCTAAGCCACTAATTATCTATAAACCTGGCAATGGTGGCACAAATCTTTAGTCTCAGCACTAGGAAGAGAGAGGTAATGAATCTCAGTGAGTGCAATGCTACCCTGAGCTACAAGAGATTGAATCTGTGCAAAACAGGAACAGAGCTCAAACAAAGGTGATCCTAGCACCTGGGATCATATGCCTTTTATCCCAGCATTAGGGAGGCAGAGACATAAATAACATGGATGGGCAGAGAGAGGAGTAAAAGACAGTAGGAGGCAAAAGCTCAGATGCAATCTGAGAATTCAGTCTGAGAGGCAGTCTGAAGTTTTGGAGAGATAGCATTCAGTCAGATTTGTAGAGACAGGATCTTTCCCATTTGGTCTGAGCACTGGAAGAGGTAAGAACTCTCTAGTGGCTGAATTCTCTGCTTTTCTGATCCTTCAGTTTTTGACCCTGATATCTGTCTCAGGATTTTTATCATTGATAACAATTAGAATTTGTGCAATAGCAAGTGTCCCTGCTGATGTTGACTTGGGATTTGAGAGCTGAATTATAACTTGTGCTTCCAGCACTCTATATTCTTCACATCACTTTAGAATTTCCTGGAAGTTGGCAGACCCAGCTTACACCATAGCTGGTTACTGAGAATCCAGAGATAGTGTAGGTGAGGGACAGGGTATGTAGGGCTGTACTAGACCAGGTTCTTACTCTCTCAGCTGCCCCTGGGACAAGGCACCTGGGGACAAAAATGATCATCACGATGCATGCATCCCATGGATGACATGCCTGGGTCTCTTTCCTGAAACTCTGGAACACTCACAGCTTGGAAAGGTCACCAGGCAGAGAAGCACACCAGGACAACATATCCTACTGGAGACTCTAGTGAGAAGGAGATGGGGCCTCTCAGCTAGGCCTGGGTTTTTAGTCTGAGCAGGAGGCTGCTGTTCATTGACGGAGGTTCCAAGAGGATAAAAGGGAGCACAGGGCAAGCTTTACACTTCTTCTGGTTTCTGAGAATTGCCCTTGTGCTTCTTAGAGAACCTGGTGATAAAAAATGAGTAACATTTTTTCCATATTCTTTTATTTTTTCCATTCAAAAAAAATTACATTTCCTCCCCTTCTCCCAGTCACCTCCCATTCCTCCCCTCCTCCCTCCCACTGCTTCCTTAAAAGAGGGCATGGTGCCCTGCCCTGTGGGAAGTCCAAGGTCCTCCCCCCTCCATCCCGTCCTAGGAAGGTGTGCATCCAAATCGACTAGGTTCCCAAAAAGATAATACATGCAGAATAGATAGGTCCTAGTGTCATTGTTGATGGCTTCTCAGTCTGCCCCCATTGGCAGCCACATTTAGAGAGTCCATTTTGATCATATGCTCGTTCAGTCCCAGTCCAGCTGGATTTGGTGAGCTCCCATTAGATCAGGCACACTGTCTCAGTGTGTGGTCCGGCCCCTCACGGTCCTAACTTCCTTGCTCATCTTCTTCCACCTTCTGCTCTTCGACTGGACCTTGGGAGCTCAATCCATTGCTCTGGTGTGAATGTGGGTCTCTGTCTCTATCTCCATCTCTGTCTCTGTGTGTCTCTGTCACTATGTTATTTTATATTTCCTTTCTTGTCTCTTTACCATTTGAAGCACATTGCAAATGCAGGTTCCTAAATATGATTGTTGCATTGGTGAATGATGGAGGGCCACCTCTTCATGACACCTCATAAAAGGAAGTAGCATGGAACGAGTGTTCAGGGTTATGTTACCTGAAGCAATAAAAAGACAGAGAACCCTAAGTGATGATAAGAAATGGAGAGGAGGACATGCTTGAACAATGGGAACTGTTTGTCTTGTGGTGTAGATCACCATAGAGAAAATAGGATTTAGGGCTTTTCTCCATGCCTTGGTAAAGTAAATCATCAGGGAATGGCAGAGAATGGCTCAAAACAAATGGTTCAGTAAATCCCAGAGAATATCCACCAATTCTTTCACATTGGACAACACACATGTTGTGTCCCTTATTCCTTTGAGCATATTCTGTTTGTGAGTTGCAGTGGTGGGGACAGGTCTTATCACTGGGGAGCCTGCCATCCTGTGCCCGCTCTGATGGGCACCCACCCCTTTGTGCTTTATACCCCTCTTTCTGGATGCACTGTTTGTTAGACGAACGTTTTTCAGACATTATGCTCAGTGTGTCTTATCTTTGGTTTGTCTGATTTTTCATTGTGCTTTTTAGATTTTGGAAAAGATCACAATAATAATTGCATATTTTTTCATACTATTTTGGAGTACTAGTATGTGACCCCTGACTCAAGAATTTTTTCTTTTGTTACATCAGACAGAATTTGTGCCCACATTTTGTTCTCTTGTGCTTCTAGGGATCCCCTTTTCCATGAAACTCTCCAGGAGGAATCACTAAGAAAAAAGTGTTCAAATGGAATGCCTTCAGGGTAAAGATACACACTACTTACAATGAACTTCTATTTGAGAGCTGCATCCTTATACTTGTGTTTCTTCAGTCATTCATTCAGTCATGTCTGGTGGACTCATGCATGTTCAGTTAATGGCTCCTGTTACAATGACAGTACAATATATTATGTTTTATGGTACTTAGAACTTTGTCAATGTAAAAAAAAAAGCTATGATCATCGAGGAACTGTAAACCTCAGTTGGAAGAAAATTCCCCCACTAGATTGGCCTATAGGCAAGTTTCTAGCAGCATTTTAACAACATTGTATTGGCACAAGTTCCTTTATATTTTCGAGGAAGAAACTGGAGAATATTCCATTTGAAACAGGAAAAAGGAATATACTGGAGAAGCAGAAATTTTATGAAAACTTAGACAGAATAAAACTTATTCAAGCTAATCTATGAATCAGCCATTCCTACTTCCCTCCTTCCTCTGCTACTCACTCCTGATGACCCTTTCTGGCCCCTCCTACTCTCATGTCTCTTCTTTCCTTTCCTTCCTCCCCTCCCTCCCTGCCTCCCTACTAAACTTCTGCTTCCTCATTTCCCCTCTCCTCTTCCCTCTCGCTTTCTCCCACCTCCTTTCTTCTCTCATGTTCTTCCATTCACTTGTTTCTGGCTATATGCAGCAAGTTGTTTCTGTTATATGTGCATAACTGTAATGGCTACACTGTATCTAAAAGGCAGCATCCAACTCTATCACATTCCCCCAACAGTCTCTTGCTACCTTTCTTGGGCTTCAGAACATACATAATATGTTTGTTTGGGGTGAGTGTTCAGCAGTCACTTATTTTCAGTACTAGAGCAGTCATGGGTCCATGCTTTACATGTCACACACTTCAGAAAGGCTTCACTGACCAAGGCTGAAAGAAGCACTAGTATATTCGTTCAAGTACAGAAGACAGTGTTAGTATAGGCTCCCTAACAAAACACCAAGAGTAGTTGTCCTCATAATACTGTGACCTTTCTACTTTGATTTTTGAACATTTTTGTGTTCTAGTTTTTTAAAATGTTGAAACATGTTTTAATTTTGAAATATGATCATCTCAGTAAAAAATATGGAGGATCTCGGGTTTGTGTGGCATTTACATTCCCTCTCCTCTATTGATGGACCATTTAATTGGCTTGGTTTTGTACATATCTTGTACAGGAACACATAACAGTTTGTGTGTGTAATGACCATGTGATGTCCAGAGGTAACAATATCACAGAAATCTTCCCCATTTTTTGGTACTTTCATTCTTTCAACGCACTCTTTAATGTCCCTTGTGCCTTCTGGGAGGAATATGGAGGGGTAGGGAAGTGGGGTATGTGGGAGTTTTGATATAGACATTCTGTGTGTGGACAATCACTCACACAGTTGTCTATTTTTTGCAAGGAACAGTCATGGACTCTCTGTGTTCAATGATGGATACTGGTGGATGGAGATTCATTTTATTTGCAGGTGTAGCTACTGGTTGTTTGCCTTTACCCATTAGGGGACTCCACACTCATGGGTTTATGGGCAATAATATTTGGATTTGTTGAGTTATAAAAAGAAGATATAAATTTGGGAGGGAAATATGTTGGGAGGGCCAAGGAGAGAGAGTTGAAAGAAAAAAGTTGAGTGGAGATATGGTCAAGATACACTGCAGATGTATATGAGTTCTCAAAAAATATGAAAAAGATGCTTTCAAAATAGTATAGTGTATTTAAAGTCCATCACTGTATAACATTAAAGGCCTCCTACTCCAATGTTCTGATGAGCACCTAGTTCACTAGCAATGTCTTCCTATCCTCACTAATTGAAGTCCTTTAAATCTGTACTGTGTCCACGAATGCTGGAGCCATCCCTATCTCACTGCTTTTTCTTCAATAGATCCTGACAGTACAACTGCTTTTGTTGAATACATTCCCAACCTCTCATGGAATCAGTATTTATATGAAGCACCTGGAAGTTCCAGTTCTGGGGAAAGGATTCCCAATGGCTCCTGTGCCTTGAGGACAATTCCTTTAATCACTTCCTAGACCTCCTAGATATGCACAGACTCTAAGGAATGTTCCTCTCACTTTCCTTCTTTTTGCTCTAGGCTGTCAATCTTTCTTTGGATACTCACAGCATCTCGAACCTCTTCCTCTCCTTTCTGTGATGAAATGAAGTGAACAAGGTTTCTCTCTCTCTCTCTCTCTCTCTCTCTCTCTCTCTCTCTCTCTCTCTCTCTTTCTCTTTCCTTATTCATACCATCCTTCCTTTTTTATTTATTTTTTGTTACCAAGGGACACATATCTATACTATATATGATTTGCTTTTGAGAAGACCCATACCCTTCAGCAAAGACATGAATAATGTATATCATATTTTTTAAAAAATTTATTTTAATGATCAGATTAAGGACTCAAGCCTGTATTTCCTATATAGAGACTACACAGCCCATCCTCATGGAAACAGATATGAAGTGAAGATGTGTACAAGAGAACACCTAGGGAAAGAATGTATGTTAAAGGGAAAATTCTTTAGTGCTGGTGAATTCAATGGTCTGTGTTTAGTTGGAAGTGTCACCCCATCCATCTGCCATGCCTATATCCAAAGAGTCTGGAATGTTTGGATCCAGGCATCAGTTCAGCCTGCTGGCACCCCATTTTCTAGGAGTCTGGAATGTTTGGTTGGAGGCTTCACCCCTAACCCCTGGCATCCATTCTGAAATGTTTGGGTGGAACTTTCCAATCTAAACCCCCTCCCCTGGGAGTTGCCACAGATCAGACTCCACCTCTGAGAAACCTGCCAAATAGTGACCCCTGTCCAGAGAGGGTCAAGACCCACTCCGACAGGCTATTTAAATTGCCCCCACAGAACGAACACATGATCTTTCTGATTCTCCTTTTTCTTCTCCAAGGAGAGGGAGCCATTGTAGTACTAGCAAGAAACTTGGAATTAGAGAAATTCTTAGAAATCCACAAGGATGACCCCGGCTAAGACACTAAGCAAGACAAGAGAAGGTGTCCAAAATGGCCTTGTCCTGTAGTCAGATTGATGAGTATCTTAAATGTCAACATAGAACCTTCATCCAACAATGGATTAAAACAAGCATAAACCCACAGTGGATAGCTGGGCTGAGCTCCCAAAGTTCAGTTGAAGAGGGAGAGGCGTGAGAATATGAGCAAAGAGGTCAAGACCATTATGGGGACACACACTGAAACAGTTTACCTGAGCTAAGGGAGGTCACCAACTGCAGCTGGACAGGGAAGGAAATAGCATAGGACCAAAATAGACCCTCTGAATGTGGGTGACAGCTGTATGGCTGGAACAGATTTCAGGATCACTGACAGTGGCACCAGGATTTATCCCTATTGCTTGGATTTTTAGGAACCCATTCTCTTTGAATGGCTATATTGCCCAGCCTAGATATGGTAGGGAGGGATATGGGCCTTCCCCAAAGCAATGTACCTTGCCCTTTCTGAGGAGTGGATGGGGGTGTCATCAGGGGAAATGGAGGAAATGGGATGAGGGGAGGGAGTGGGAACTGGGATTGGTATGTAAAATGAAAAGAATAGTTTTCTTTTTAAAAAAAAATAAAATAAATTTTAAAGAAACCTACCCTTAATGTGGTTGTGTCCTATAAATATTCAACACTCAAACATCCCAAGGCTCATTTATACCATTATGGCGCCTAGATAACACAGTTACATGTTTCCAGTTCAGCAAAGAAGCCTGGTTCTCATACAATCATGTTTATAATTATTGAAAGCACCATAATATAATTTTCCATCAGAATGTAATCTGAGGCATGGGAATATCATTTTTGTAACTCTTCTCTAGAAGTTGAGGGAGGCCACAGGATTTCCTGTGTTCCTTTCCACAGTTATGGCATTTCAAATTGATCCCTTGAGAAATATCAGGGTGAAATTGTCCCATGCCATGCCTTAAATTTATTATATCCTCACAAAGTTGGCTAACACTATATTTTCAGACCATGTAGAATCCTATGGTCATGTCCTTTGGAAGGACATGACCTCAGAGTGTGGCCACATCACAAATCTCCTTCTTCGTCAAACATATGCATCTATCCGCAGTTTTACAACCTTAGGTGTATAGAAAACACCAAAGAGGAAGGAAAACTTCACAATATAGTTAGTCACTTACAGATCTGTATACTAGCAACATAAACTCTTTGATTTTTCATTTAGGTGAATATATATTTTATAACATTTTCTGACATGAAACTCTGTTGATGATTCCTCTATCTACTCTATTAATAGGACAGTGTAAAAGGTGAGTCTGAGGGGCTGAGATGACCCATAGGAAGAACCAACACATTCTAGCTTTCACCAACATTTTAGCTCAGGGGCAACAGAATCAAGACAAGAAGATGTGGTCTGTGATGGGAACATGTGCCTCATAGACAACTCAGCCTGACTATAGAACTCTTTTTGCAAACACAGATATTTAGTTATGTTCGACTTCTCTTTTCATTTACTGTGGAGTATCAGTCTTCCATCCAGTGCTCTCAGCTCCCTCAGTCTCCTCCCTCTGAGGATTCACATCTACTTCATGATCATACAGGAACTATAAGAACTGTGGGGTTTAGTTTTCTGAACAAATCTAACAAAGGATTTTTAAAGAGTTAACCAAGGTCTGGTGTCAATAAGAGGTAATCACAACAGTGGCCAGTCTCTGGCATCATCCTGGCTGGACCATGTTCCAGTTACTGATTCATTAACTAGCCCTGCTGTGACTGTGAGCTGTCAGAGCCATGGCCTTGGCTTCCTGTTGGTCACGGACAAAGTCCTCACAGAATTGTATGGACCTGATGCTGGAAGGGCAGTGCAGAGAAGATGCAATTGCTTTGTAGGAGCAGTCTTGTCTCCTTCTGCAACTTCCAGATGCTTTGCCTAACAGATGTACTTATCAATACGAAGCTCCTTTCCTGCCATTTTTCAGAACTCACAGAACACCAGCGCATCCCAGCCTCAGTTATGACATCATCAGCCAAGATGGTGACAAAGTCACCTGACCCCAATCAAAATGGTGGTGGTCACATGTTGTAGCTGCAGGAATTTTAAGCTTAATACGAGAGACCTATCTCCATCCATCGGATGAAATTTCTATGGTGATGATCAAGACATTCATCAATGTGACTATGGGACAAGGCTAATTCAGGCACCCTCTCCTCTGCTGCCCAAGTACCTAGCTGGGGACATTCCCGTGGACACCTAGGATCCCCTTTAGAGCCAAGTATCTTGCCAATCCTAAAAAGACTCCCTTAATGTAGATATCTTATTCCCTTCTCCAATATCCACCCTTCCTCCATTTCCACCTTCCCACTCCCCCAAGCTCTCTCCAGTCCTTCCCTTCTCCCTTCTCTCTCCCCCTTTCCCTTTCACCCACCCCACCCCTACCTCCACCCCTATCCCATCTTCCATGCTTCTAACTATTGCCCAACAATCTTGTTTGCTTCCAATTTCCAGGAGGATCTATATATGTTTTTCTTTGGGTTCACCTTGCTATTTGGCTTCTCTAGGCTTGTGAGCTATAAGCTTAATGTCCTTTGTTTAGGGTTAGGGTCCACTAATGAAGGAGTACATACCATAATCATCTTTTTGGGTTTCGATTATCTCACTGAGTATAGTGTTTTCTATTTCCATCCATTTGCAGGCAAAATTCAAGATGTCATTGTTTTTTACCGCTGAGTAGTATTCTAATGTGTATATATTCCAGACTTTCTTTATCCATTCTTCCATTGAGGGGCACCTAGGTTGTTTCCAGGTTCTGGCTATTACAAACCATGCTGCTAAGAACATAGTTGCACAAATGCTTTTGTAGTATGACTGGGCATCTCTTGGGTATATTCCCAAGAGTGGTATTGCTGGAGACAGAGACCCACATTCACATCAGAGCAATGGACTAAGCTCCCAAGGTCCAGTCGAAGAGCAGAAGGTGGGAGAAGATGAGCAAGGAAGTCAGGACCACGAGGGGCTGGTTCACCAACTGAGACAGTGTTCCTGATCTAATGGGAGTTCACCAAATCCAGCTGGACCAGGACTGAATGAGCATATGATCAAACCGGAATCTCTGAATGTGGCTGCTAATGGGGGCTGACTGAGAAGCCAATGATAATGGCACTGGGACTATCTCTTCTGCATGTATTGGCTTTTTGGGAACCTAGTCTATATGGATGCATACCTTCCTAGGCCGGGATGGAGGGGGGAGGGCCTTGGACTTCCCACATTCAGGGTACCCTGCCCCCTCTTAAGGAAGCAGGGGGAAGGAAGATGGGTATTGGGAAGTGGGAGGGGACTGGGAGAAGTGGAGGAAGTGTAAATTTTTGAATGAAAAATAAAAGAATATGGAAAAAATAAAACAAAATAAAATAAAAAAATAAGAGAGACCTAGTGGTGTGTTCTGACCTGTGTCTGAGCCACCAAGCCGCAGAGGGGAGCAGAAGGCTGGAACTGAAAAAAAAATAAAGCCAGGGCGATGGACATGGATGGCTGCTACCAAAGGCAGAAATTGTGTCAACCCGCGAAACACCACTAGGTCTATAGGGACGTCTTCCCCTATAAGCGGGATGTAAATTGGTGCAAACACTGCAGGACCTGTGGGAGGGTGTCCCCTGACCCACGGGTGAGGTGCTATAGCCTGACTGGATTCGGTTACGGTGACTCAAAATCCAGAGAGGCTAGAGGCCACTCCGAACGGCCTTTTAGGGCAAGGAAAAAAAAGAAAAGAAAAGAAATGGGAAAAAAGAGAAGAATCTGAGGGACCCTGGGCCCCCAGTTGAATGCACCAGTGCACCTGGGGTCAGTCCAAACACAAATTTAGCTAAGGGAGGCAACCAGAGTAGAATGGGGGAAACTCACCAATCGAAGGCATACGGAACACGTGGTTGTTGTGGAGAAAATACCTGGTTCTGGATCCTGACCCTCCAGACTGGGGCGGGAGAGCCCATCCGAGTCACAGCACCAATGAAATGGATTTTCTGAGGGTCTCTGGCAGCTTGCTGCCATAAGCAGCCAGTCCCAAGCAGGCTGTGAGCCCCCGGCAGCTTGCTGTGGAAAGTGGCCAGTCCCAGGCATGGGCTGTGCACGAGACCACGTGGTAGGAAGGTGGCTGGTCCGCAGCAAGCTTTGAGGGCAGCTGGCTGGTCCCTTAGTACAGCCTGCTGGCCCTGAGCTCTCTGTAGGAAGGTTTTGTACAGGTTCACACTGGAGTTCCATCACTGTGTCTCTGGTAAAGTCGTACATGGCTGTGTTATCAGTTTGCAGATTGTTCAGTTCTATGAAAACATGGCTCTTGGAGATGTCCTGATGATGGTGATCTAGGATTTGAGAGCTGAATTATAGTCAGTGTTTTCATTATATCATATCATTCCCATTAACGCCAGACCCTTTCCTGGAGACTGGTGGACCCAGTGTACATGACAGCTGGTTAATGAGAACACAGAGACAGTGCAGGTGAGAGAACAGGGTCTTGCTCTGCTCTGATGGCTGCACCAGGTCAGGGTCTGACTCCTTCACCTGGACCTGGGACAGTGCACCTGGGGAAAAGTGACATCACCATCAATCAAATATTCCATACATGATGTACCTGGTTCTTTCTCCTGAAACCCTGAAACACCTACAGGTTGAAAAGGTCAAGAGGCAGAGGAGCAGCACCAGGACAGCCATGCTTTGCTGGAGGCTCCAGTGAGAAGGAGATGGGGCTTCTCTGTTAGGCTATTGCTTTCATTCTGAGCCTGAGGGCTACTTTGCATTGAGGGAGGATCCTCAAAGGACAAAGGAAGCACAGGAGGTTTCCCTTTCTTTTTCAGGTGACTGACTTTTGCTTCTGCATTAAGACTATATTTCACCATGCCCAACCATCAAATGCAGTGTCATCAATAATTACTGAATTTATTTTCTTCAGAAACATTCAACACTATATATTCTGATAGTTATTTACTTTCTATATTTGTTGCAGAAACTTCCCATCTCCCCAATTCCAGAATTCCATAAAAAGTCAGAGTTTTAAGTATCATTTATGAGGACATATAAGGGTTTGGATGTGAGGCATTCATTTCCACATAGACAGTTAATGCTTTCAAAATCCATAATTGGCAATGCGCTTTCTCTTTTAAAAATTATTATACAGCACACATATTTGCTTCTACAGATTACAGTTCTTTCATCAATGTACAGTGATAATATTCAGGGCTCAAAAGTTTCCTCAGTAGTAAGGCACCTGCCTCCCAGTATTAAAATTTTAGTTTGATTCACAACACTTAGCTTAGAAGCTGGGTGTGATGGTTTATCCTATATTCCCAGCATTGGAGGTATTGTGACTCCAGTACTCTAAGTCTTGCCATCCAAAGATCCTATCTGAGCATGTGTGCTCCAGGTTCACTGTGATATCCTTACTCAAAAATAACACAGAAATCAACTGGGAAACATAATCAAACTCTATTCTAGCCTCCTGACACATGTGCAAACCATGTAATATGCACACACAGTGTAGCCAATTAACATTTATAGCCATTCTAACATTGTCTTTACTTGGCATTGGATTCATGGTTTGTAGTTATTCACAACTGTGCCACGGATGCTGTAGACCTTGGATGAACTGCTTGCCATGGAAGCCAAGAGATGAACTCCTGTAGACTTGTTTCCTCTCCACAGCTTTCTAACTGCCCTTCTTACTGTGGGCACTTCCATTCCTTTTCCAGTCATAGAGTGGCTCATTTAAGACTATGAAAGTAAGAAATGACATTTTTCTAAGTGCTCAATTCTTATTTTTAAATGAGTTTGGTTCTTAAACTTAAGGTCTTTCACATGGTTACAAAGCACTCTATCACAGAGCTTCAAGCCTAGCTCAGTCTTTTTAAAACATCACATTTTTTCTACAGAAAATAATTTTTGATAACTGCATTTATGCACTATTAAAATAAACACCAGGAAACACAATTACTTCTTCCTTGACATCCAGCTCTTATAACTGATTCTGTAAAGGATCAGTTTACTGCCAGGCAGTGGTGGCACAGGCCTTCAATCCCAGCACTAGGGAGGCAGGGGCAGGAGGATCTCTGTGAGTTCGAAGCCAGCATGATGTACAAGAGCTAGTTCCAGGACAGGCTCCAAAGCTACAGAGAAACCCTATCTCGAGTACACAAAACCAAAACCACACAGAAAAAGGATCAATCTACTGAGCATAGAATTCCTGAATGTTGGGTATAGAAGATAAATCAATCAATCAATCAAACAAACAAACAAACAACAGAAGGAAGAGGACAAGCTGCTGACTCCTGTTCTGAGACCCCATGACCTTTTCACGACTACTGTGCAGTTGAATCACAGCATGTGCTGGAAACTCACTACTCATGTTCAACACCACACACCTGAATGAAAAGGTAAAAATAAGAGCAGACTGCACATATGAGTAACAGTGTCTGTCACACATCTAAAAGGATACAGGGCCTGTTGAGCTGTGTTCTCTGCCTTTGGTGCTTTGGGAATCACTGGGATCTTAAGGAAGAATGGGGCCTGGAATGTCTTCAGAGGCTTGCTCAGGGTAAAGGAGGCCCTGAGCCTGAATTCAAACCCTGAATCCCAGTCTTGCTGCTCACTTGACCTCAGAGAAGGTGTCTGTGGTCATATGATGTTGTGGAAACCTCTGTAATGTAAATTATTTGTAGATGATGAGAAAGTATGCATCTCTGAAACAAACACACAGACACTCAGACAGATACCACAGACAGAGATATAACAACAGAGACAATCCTTCACAATGACACACATACAAGGGTAGATGGATATATGTATACTAACATCATATGATACTTGAAAATATTCTTTTTTCCACATATGTTATTTATTCTACTTAAAAACAAATCACCGTGCTCATTCATAATGTATTGTGATTACTCTGATTCATCCCACTGCCCTCTCTCCTCTTTCTCTCACTTCTTTAACTCTCTGTCCTCGCCTACTCTCATGTATCTTCTTTTCTCTCCTCCCTCCTTTCCTGATTTCCTACATCAACTCTGCTTCTTTTTCTGCTCATCCAGGCATGAGGTTGCAGGGTCACATCACCTTGTGTAATTCTCTGAAGGACCCCACAGTTTTCACAATGTCTTAGTAGAACCACATTCCCATTTCCACAGCACAGGCATCCCTTCTCCTCCATTCCCATTACACTTGGTCTCATTATTTTCTTGGGTAAATGGCACTCATATCATTGGTTACAGACAACTAATTCTTTTGGGTTTAAGATGCATTTCTGTGGTTATATAATATGTCAGGTTTATGCAACCTCTTCTGCCCACATGCACTGGTCAAGGTGAAGCATCCCAATCAGAGGATGGAGGACAGAATAATGTGTGCTCATGAGGACATCACCTCTCAACTCTGGGTTCTCAGAGCTATCTGTTAACCTCCTGACTCACAACTTAGAGAACTGAGAGAAATGAGATTTTCTTGGAAAGAAAAACTGAACTGTTCTATGGATGACAGAAACCTTGTTATAACCTTTAACAGGGAGTAGTGATGTTTCAAACTCAGCATTTATTAATCAAAATGATAAATATATATTGAAATATTACCATTTTAATCAGGGTCTCATATAAACTACACAAGAACTAGACCATTTGGGCCAAATCATAGCATTGAATGAGAACTTTTTAAAAAATACACTGTTTTAATTAGGTTATATGTTTCTGTGTGGATAGTATAGTACTCATGAAGATAAACAGATGGCACAGAGTCCTCTAGGCTCACATGTGGTTCTGAGCTTCCTGCATCTTCCAGAGTTTAAAATCTTCTTTGGCTTCTTTGGGACTGATGCTGGTCACTGAACAGGATCATTTTGCTCTGTGTGATGATCTGCATTTTGTTCAGGTAAAAGCACATCCTAAATTTAAAAAGCAACTATAATGGGGCTGTGAATATCAAGTTTTTGCCACACAAGAATGCTTCAGTGGGTTCTAAATACAGAACTCAGAATCCACAACTAAAAAAAGAAATGGGTGTGGCAGCCATCCAGGTGTACCATATAGGGAATGTGGAGAATGAACAATCACTGGGACTCACTGGACAACTAGACTATCTAGTTACTGAGAACCAGGCCCAGTGATAGAATTACTCTCACAATAATTGGTGCAGATTGTTAGAAAATTCATCATATGTCAACACCCCCATACATACATGGAGAGGAGTGATAGAGAAAGAGTGAGAGAGAAAAAGAGGGAGAGTGAGAGAGACTGACACATAGGTAGACACAGGGAGACAGAGAGAGATAAAGGGAAACAAGGAGAAACAGTATAATAAATAAACACACACAACACAACTGGAAACAGGAATTTGAATAAACATTTGGACATTCAAGGATTATTACACACTATACCTGTAGAGAAAATCCCTAAGTGTGATATGGAGAGTTAGTGCAGACACAGAGAAGTCCAGTCTTCAGTGCTTCTCTGAGCAGGCTCTTCTGTGACCTGGATCTCTAAGTGCTCTCAGCGCCCCCTGCTGGTCCCATGTTCCTAACAGGGGTGTTTTTGTCTGAACTGACAGTAGCATTCACTCATTGTGTATGTTGCACAGTAATACATGGCTGTGTCGTCAGACCTCAGACTGTTCATTTCCAGGTACAGAGTGTTCTTGGCATTGTCTCTGGAGATTGTGAACCGGCCCTTCACAGCGTTGATATAGTTGGTGGTACCACCACCTTGATTAATCTCTGCCACCCACTCCAACCCCTTCCTGGGAGCCTGGCGGACCCAGCTCATCCAGTAGCCACTGAAGGTGAATCCAGAGGCTGCACAGGAGAGTTTCAGGGACTTTCCAGGCTGCACTAATCCTCCCCCAGACTCCAGCAGTTGCACCTCACACTGGACACCTGTAAACACAAAGAATTCTGGTTAGAAAACTGACACAGAAGACATTTTTTCTCTTTCTCATGTTCACACAATACACAGCATCTCATATTTATGAATTACCTCTTAAAATAAGGACAAAGGAAACCAATATGAGCCCTAAGTCCATGTTGAGTGTCCTGTGTTCAATGCTGAACCCTGACTTGGAGGACTTGGGAATCCAGGGCTTGTCTCCTCTGCCAGAGCTGTGATTTTATGGGCACAAAGTAGCCTTATTTGCATATCTTCCTCCCATAACAGGCTCTGTAGTTGGACCTGGGCAGAAGGCAGTACTCAGAGCAGATATAAGACATCATACACGCTGATGACAGTTATAGAGACTGTCATGTCTCTTTGGGGTCAATGTGAAATTAAAAAGCTCCACATACAGCTCTGTTTAGATATTAGCTCTGTCTGTCCCTATGTCTCTGCTAGACATGGCTTCTTCCTGAGGTGAATCTTGTATAGCGTCACACCTGCTTCTAAGTAGAACTCCATTGCTGTGAATGGAACACTTGAGACTTTACTGAAGTCAGTTCTTTTTTTCTCTTTTTTTTATTACTTTAAAGAATAATACCAATGAAAATTTCCACTTCCTCCCCTTGTCCCACTTCCCTCCTGCTCCCCCACACACCCTCTCTCCACCCCTCTCCAGTCCTAAGAAAGGGAAAGGTACTCTTCCCTGTGGGAAATCCAAGCCCCCCCATCCAGGCTTAGGAAGGTGTGCATCCAAATAGAATAAGATCCTAAAAAGCCAGTGCATGCAGTAGAGACAAATCCCAGTGCCATTGTCATTGGCCCCTCAGTCTGCCCCAATTGTCAACCACATTCAGAGAGTCCAGTTTGATCCTGTGCTCTTTCATTTCCTGTCCAGTTGGAGTTGGTGAGCTCCCATTAGCTCAGCACATTTTCTCAGTGGGAGGCACACTGTCTCAGTGGGTGAACCAACCCCTCAAGGTCCTGGCTTCTTTATTGATCCAGTAGTCAGACTGATGACTCTCTTGAGTATCACCATAGAACTTTGTCAGGCGACAGATGGAGACAGAGACCCACATAAGAGCACTGGACTGAGCTCCCAAGGTCCAGTTGAAGAGAAGACGGAGGGAGAATTTTATTCAGTTCTTAGAGATGCTGTCCTACAGCCTCAGGAAATTTGTAAATGTGATGTTTCTTGCTATTGTCTGTCTTCTTCTCAGTGGTTGCTATGGAGACAAGTCTCTATTTGAAGCACTCAATTGTTTGCATCCTAAATTTCTCCCTATGATTACTTTTTACTCCCCCCATTCCTTTGCCTTTCCCACCTCAATAGCAGGCAACAGATAGCTGTCTTCATGCTGTCTTAGGGTCAGTTTTTATTTCTGCATATTTATATAATCAGCACAATGGGGACATTTAATGCATTTTTGTAATAAAACACAAAAATTTTGCATCAATTTTGTATTTTCACAAGACTTTGTTTTTATTTTCCCAAATTCTCATGCTTTCTACCATCTAAGCACCTTTCTCTCACTACACCCAATTTTTCCTTTCAAAACCTCTGTATTACCCTGTGCTTTTTCTGTCTCGTCCTTCACTTAAGATGTATTTTCCTGTATAGACTTCCATTCTAGTTCCAAGCCTACAAAACAGAAGTCAGAACACCAAACATAAACCAACAAGAGAGAGTGCAGAGGAATAATTATGGGATCAACAAAAGCACTAACAAAAACACAAACTGTGAAAATCGTAGAACTCAACTGCTATGGGAAGAGCTGAAGAGAAATGGACCAAGGACCAGAGCTGATGTCTGCAAAGGATGTGCATATTTGTGGCTGAGAATTTTGTGGTCTGAGTTGCACAATATGCCTATAAAGGAATCATTAGCTTGGACTTTGATGTGCAAGCTAATTTTTACGAAAATGCAAATGTTCAAAAATATAATTGTGCAACAGTTATAAAAACTATACACTTTTATCAAGGTCCTATTAGTTTAGAAGCAGAAAACTGTGGATGGTTCATTTTTTAAGCTAACTTTGAAAATTAACATCAATACAAGGAGGTTGTGATTTCTCTATCACAAGTTTAAAAATAAAGAGCATGAATTAGCACTCTCTCTTCCTGTGCTGAGATCGGAGGCAGCTCACACTGGTAGGGCTGTGCCCCCCTGTGGTAAGATCCCCCCTCTGCTTCTTTGTTCTACAGGACACTGCACCTCTACCTCCCCACCCCCCCAACCCTCCTCCCTCAAGATAGCCCTTTCCTCGGTGGGGCTTTGGTACCCCAGCACTCTCTCTTCCTGCGCTGAGATCGGAGGCAGCCCACACTAGTAAGGTGATGCAAGCCTGGTGGTAAGATACCCGCGGGCCTCTTTGCTCCACAGGACACTGCACCCCTACCCCCCTCGCAATATTGCCCTTTCCTCGGTGGGGCTTTGGTACCCCAGCACTCTCTCTTCCTGTGCTGAGATTGGTGGCACTCACTGGTAAGGTCCAGGCTGGCTTTTTTGTTCCACAGGACCCTGAACCCTCCCTCACTTCCGCAAGATCACCCTTTCCTTGGTGAGGCTTTCTTAACCCAGCACTCTCTCTTCCTGTGCTGAGATCAGAGGCAGCTCACACTGGTAGGGCGGTGCTCCCCGGCAGTAAGATCCCCCCTCTGCTTCTTTGTTCTACAGGACACTGCACCTCTACCCCCACCCCCTCCTCTCTCAAGATAGCCCTTTCCTCGGTGGGGCTTTGGTACCCCAGCACTCTCTCTTCCTGCACTGAGATCGGAGGCGGCTCACACTTGTAAGGTTGTGCAAGCCTGGTGGTAAGGTCCCTGCAGGCCTCTTTGATCAACAAGACCCTGCACCCCGCCCCTGCAAGATTGCCCTTTCCTCTGTGGGGCATTGGAACCCCAGGAATCTCCCTGTGCCAAGATAGGAGGTACAGAAGGATCAGAAGTCCAGACGGGACTTCCTATTCCTGCACTGAGATCAGCTATCCAGAGGGGTGAGTGTGTACAAGTCGTCCTGGGAGGTCCCAACCCACTGAGACTCCCCTGACTGAAATCAGAGGAAGAGATGGGTAGGCGTCAATCCAAGAATTCCTCCAACAATCTGAAAAGCAACATGATAACACCAGAAACCTGAGCAACCTAACCCAGAAGAAGTAGAAGAAATGGACTTTAAACGTAACTTTATGAAAGTGATAGACACCTTTAAAGAAGAGGTAAAAAATGCCTTTGAAGAAAGGGATGAGAAAACTAACAAAAAGTTAGAAGAAATGAATAAATTCCTCAAAGATACTCTAGAAAACCAAGAAAAAGCAATCAAATAGGAAATGGAAACAGTTCAAGACATAAAAACTGAAATGGACGCAATGAAGAAAACACAAACGGAGGTAAGGCTGGAGATGGAAAATCTGGGTAAACTACCAGGAATGGCAGAGACAAGTATAACAAACAGAATACAAGAGATAGAAGAAAGAATCTCAGACGCTGAAGATATGATAGAGAAAATAAACTCATCGATGAAAGAAAACAACAAATCCAACAAATTATTAACACAAAACACTCAGGAAATCTGGGACACCATAAAAAAGACCAAATCTACGAATAATAGGGGTAGAAGAAGGAGAAGAAACACAGTTCAAAGGCCCAGAAGATATATTCAACAAAATTATAGAAGAAAACTTTCCCAACCTAAAGATGGACATGCCTATGAGGGTACAAGAAGCATACAGAACACCAAATAGATTGGATCAAAAAAGGACATCCCCTAGCCATATAATAATCAAAACACAAAACATACAGAATAAAGAAAGAATACTAAGAGCTGCAAAGGAAAAAGGCCAAGTAACGTATAAAGGTAAACCTATCAGAATTACACCTGACTTCTCTATGGAAACCATGAAAGCCAGAAGGTCTTGGATAGATGTGCTGCAGACACTAAGAGACCATGGAAGCAAGCCCAGACTACTATACCCAGCAAAGCTGTCATTCACCATTGATGGAGAAAACAAGGTATTTCAGGATAAAAACAAATTTAAGCAATACATTGCCACAAACCCAGCCTTACAGAAAGTACTAGAAGGAAAACCACATCTAAAGGAAGCAAGCAACACCCATAATAACACAGACATCTAACAGCCCTCCACTAGCACAACTCAAAGAAGGGAAACACACAAACTCTACA
>PVIU01023449.1:0-27390 GCA_004026605.1 Ondatra zibethicus
GAGGTTGATGACAGGTGTCTTGTCTCCCTCAGTCGCTCACAACCTTGCATGTTGAGGCAAAGCCTCCTGAGGAACCTAGAGCTGCCAGTCAGCCAGTCAGTGAGTGTGCTCTGGGCATCCCAGTGTCTGACTCCCCCGGCACTAGGATTACAAGTGGGCTCCAAACACCTCAAGTTTACAAGGGTGCTCACTCCACTCCCACCCTCCTCACGTTTCCAAAGCAAGGCTTTGCCCACTGAGCCACCTGCCCAGCCCCACCCACTACTGTTTTGTTTTTGTTTTTGTCTTAAGGCAGGGTCTCACTGTGTAGTACAGTCTGGCTTGGGACACTTAGTTTTCCTGCCTCAACCGGGATCCTGTACAAGTGTGACAACATGCCTGACTCTGGATTTGTGTTCCTCAGACCCCACCCTGGACATGGACTCTTATATCTGCCCCCATCGAGTCCTGCCAGCCCCACATGCCAGGCCCACTCTGGTGTCTGCAGCTGACCAAGGCTGAGGCAAATCCAAACTCCCTCCCTGTCCAGCCCTTCAGATATGGTTGCTGTGTCAGACATGACCACTCTACCCGGCCATAATGCCCTGGAGGAGCCAAGGAGAAGCTTCTACGTGAGGCTGGTGGCCTGTGGGGGCTCTGCTTGTTTCACAACCAGAACTGTGTCCTCTCTAAGCCTCTCCTCAAGCCAAAAGCTTCTGCAGCAAAAGTTCAGGCCTGATATAATCCCAGCACACAGAAAGTGGGGCCAGGAGGAGGAGTTTCAGGAACTCAGGGCCAGCAAGATGGCTCAGCAGAAAAAGGAGGTTACTGCCAAGCATGGTGACCTGAGCTCCGCCTCCAAGACCCCCAAGGTGGAAGGAGAGAACCGCCTGCCATAAGCCGTCCTCTGACCTACACGTCCATACAGTGGCACACGTGCACTACCCACACAGATGAATGCAACAACAAAAAAAATTTTTTTAATTTTTTTGAGACAGGGTTTCTCTGTAGCTTTGGAGCCTGTCCTGGAACTAGCTCCTGTTCAAGGACCATAACTTGGGTGCTAGGCCATCCCACTTGATTTGTGACAAACCAGTGAGCCACAGGCTTGGAGAGAGCAGGTGACTGTCTCTAAGAATGGCATTGTGCCAAGCATAAATGTGTGTCGAACCAAAGGTTGAACAACAAGTTGTCCCTCACTCATCTTTTCCGATATAAGGGAGTCAAAAAAGCAAAGATAAAAATGCCCTAGCCAGTCCCACGCCCAGCCCCACCCAGTTCCACAGTCCTTTTTATCTCCACAAGCATACCACGGTACCTGCCTGCCCACACCCACACCAAACTAAATTAATTCATTCAATTTTTTTAAAAAGGTCAGGGCTTAAGGCCTAGACTCACCTGTAGTGGGAGAAATTGTCTTCAACAAACACATGAGTTACGCAGCACCTGTAACCCCAGAACTCAGGAGGTGGAGGCAGGGGGTCAGGAGTCAAGGTCATCCTTGGCTATGTAGTCAATTTGAGGCCAGCCTGAGCTACCGTGAAACCCTACCTCAAAACAACAACAAAGGCTCACACAGGCTCATGTAGTGGGGGCGGGA
The DNA here is from genome assembly GCA_004026605.1 of Ondatra zibethicus. Lineage (NCBI taxonomy): Eukaryota > Metazoa > Chordata > Mammalia > Rodentia > Cricetidae > Ondatra > Ondatra zibethicus. Next base: position 1,580 of record PVIU01023449.1, read on the forward strand.
CAGTTAAGGAATGCGATGGAGGGGCCTGGAGAGATGGCTATGCAATTAGGCATGCTGGCTACCTATCCAGAGGACCCAGGTTCAGTTCCCCCAACATACATGGTGGTTCACAACCGTTCATCACTCAAGTTCCAGGGAATCCAACACCCTCTTCTGACCTCGGGTGCTGGCCATACACAGAGTACACACACATACATTCAGGCAAAACATAAAATAAATCATTTAAAAAGAAATGTGGGCATGAGAAAAAGAGAAATCAGAGTCACCGTACCGGGCCTTGGAGACTTCAGTGTACAGAACAGACAGGGTCCAGCTGTTCGCCTGCCCTTCCCTCTCTATAGCCCCATTCCTGCCAGTCGCTCAAGCAGGGGGCCCCAGGGTGGGGCCTCATCTCTATGCTTCCTCTAACTCACACCAGACACCAGCAGGGAAAACAGCAGAAAAGATGCCATATCTACATGAACCCAGAGGCAACCAGGGGCAAGCAGGCCTCTGTGCTGGAAGGTTCTCCGGAGTCCCCTTGGTCAAACAAGTGTGCGCTGGGGTGGACAAGGAAGTATATATGTACATGAAACTGCATGTACCCATGTGCCTGTCTGGGTGCCCATGTGCATGTGTGTGTGCATTTGATGTGGGAGTACTGCATGTTCATGCTTGTACTGGGTTGTACATATCTGTCTCTGCTGTTTGTGTCTTCGTGTCTGTGTGCCTGGGGCTATCTGTGCCATGAGTATGAGGGTGATGCCCCACCGACTGATGGGTACACAGGGGACCCATGGGGACCATTTTTTGCAAACTGGTTAGTGCGCTGATGGACCGGCAAGTAGAGTTGGCTTAGGTGAGGTTGTGGGAGCAGAAGCCACATTTGGCTGTTGCTGTTACTTTTTGAGACAGGGTCTCATGATGTAGCCCTGGCTTTCCTAGTACTAAACGCATAGACCAAGCGAGCTTCAAACTCACACAGATCTGCCTGCCTCCACCTCCTGAGTGCTAGAATAAAAGGCATGCACCACCAGGCCTGGCCTAGAAGGCATGTATTTTGTGGTTTTGATGCTTTTGTGGTGTGTGTGTGTGTGTGTGTGTGTGTGTGTGTGCCCAGAGATGGGCATCAAGTGACCTCCTCAGTCACTCGCCACCTTTATTTTGCAGGGTCTCTCATTAAACCTGAGGCACACTTATTCCAACAGCTGGCTGGGCAATGACCCCCAGGGTTCCCCATTCCCCCAGGGTTGGTATTACAGACACAACCACCAGTGGGTTCTGGGGATCCAAACTTGGGTTCTCATGCTTTCGATGACAGGCACCTCACCCAGCCAGCCAGCCATCTCTCTAGCACTTGTTTTTAGTTTGGGTCGGACAGGGTTTTAAGTACCTCAGGCTAGCCTCAATCTCACTATGTAGCCAAGGCTGACCTGGAAAGCCTGACCTCTGCTTCCCATAGTCCGGAACCACAGGTGTGCATTGCCACAGCCAGCTCAAGTGTTTGCTGAGGGATGCTGTCTTCCTGGGTGTGTGTGGCTAGCACCACTCTAATGTCTTCCTGGGCCCATCCCAAAGCAGCTAGCTTTGCCCAAAGAGCTCCAGTCTGATGCTCAGACCTGGTTGTCCCGCCCTCCCACCTGGGAGGGCGTGAAATCCCAGCACTCCAGGTGACAGAAATGACTCAAGCAAAGGAGCTAAGGCAGGGAAGAGGAAATCTGACAGGACCCGTTGAAGTTGTCCAAAGACTGCTTCCTCTGTGTTCACAGGAAAACAAGGCCTGGAGAGAGGAAGTGCTTGGGAGCCCGAGGACCGGAAGTGAGGGCTTCTGAGTCCAGGTTCAGCGCTTTTCCTTTAGGCCTGTAGCGCACTTGCATGGGACAAAACGGGAGGAGCAGTGCTGGGCCTGCTGGGTGTTCAAGGGAGTCTCCCGACCCCGCTTCCCTTTGCCAGCAGCTTGCTGTTTGTTCCTAGACCACCTCTCACTTCTGGGGATGCCAACTCTGATGTCACAGCCAGTAGGCTGCATCCCAGTCAGCCTTTGGTCCCCAGCAACTGGTGGAAGTTACCGCCCACTGGCAGCTTAAATGGGTGTTTAGAGAGGGGCCGGGGGCTCCCACAGCCACCTTGTACCTTTCTTGGAAGCTCAGCTCTTTCTTCTCCAAGCCAAAGGATGGGGGAGGCCCAGCATCTGAATGGCCTTGAAAGGGGGAGACAGAGAAGAAATGAGTTAACTACAAAGCCCTCACTTCTCCCTGCCCCGGTGGATGGCCTTGAGAGTTCCATTTTGCAAAGTCTTGGCCTTGCTAAAAAACCATTATGCTTGGTGAGGGGCTAGAGGCGTGGGAGGGGCTGGCATTCCACCAGGGACAACTGCAGCAAAGGAGCCATGCTGGCCCTCTTCACTCACAGCAGCGGCTTCTGGTCCCCGCACTGACTCCCACTTCCAAGTTCAAGCAACTCCTCAGTAGAGGCCTTTCTACCTTAAGAACCTTCTTGTCCACAGGCTGGGGGGATGCTTGCCTAATATGCATGAAGCCCCGGGTTCAATCCCCGGAACCTTATAAATTGGGCATGGTGGCGCATGCCAGTAAATCCTAGCACTGGGGCAGGTGGAGGCAGGAAAGTCAGAAGTTCAAGGTCAGCCTCAAAATTTTGGCCGGGTGGTGCACACCTTTAATCCTAGCACTTGGGAGGCAGAGACAGGTGGATCTCTGTGAGTTCGAGGCCAGCCTGGTCAGCCAGGGCTGCTTACACAGAGAAACCATGTCTCAAAAAACAACAGCAAAATAAAAACAAAAACAAACAAACAAAAGTTAATTTTGGCTGGGCGTGGTGGTGCACACCTAGCATCCCTGGGGAGGCAAAGGCAGATGAGTTCAGGGATAGCCTTGGCTACCCAGAGAGAAAACAGCTCTAAAAATCTACTCTGTCACCACCACTAATCTTATTGTCCACCCCCTCCGATAATAGCAGCTAAATTTATTTTTTTAAGAATTTATTTTTAAAAAGGAAAAACAGCTGAGCGGTGGTGGCCCATTACTATAATTCCAGTACTTGGGAGGCAGAGGCAGACAGAGCTCTGAGTTCGAGGCCAGCGTGGTCTACAGAGCGAGTTCCAGGACAGCCAGGGATACACAGAGAAACCCTATCTTGAAAAAAGAAGTTAAAAAATAGGAAAGGAAAAATAATAATAATAAAAATTATTTTTTATTTGCATGCATGTGTGTGTGTGTCTACCATGTATATGAAAACCCACAAAGGACAGCATGAGCGTCCCAGGCGTGTACTGGGAACCGAACTCAGGTCTTGTGGAAAAAATCATACAAATTCTATACTCCTGAGCCATCACTTCAGCCCTTTTATCTTGTGTCTGTGGTATGTGCACACATGTGTGTGTACCTGTTTGAGTGTGTGGATTATGTCACATGCCTTGCTCTAACAACTCTACACATTATTTTTTGTGACAGGTTCTCTCTCTAAACCTGATACTGCAGGTCAGAGCAGGCCGGCTGGCAGTGATCTCCTGGGGTCAGCCCCTAATTTGGGGTCACGGATACCGGCTTTACCTGAGTGCTGGGAATTTGAATTCAAGTCCTCATGCTTTCACAGTGGGTGTGCAAAGTGGGCGTGCAAAGCCACGAGATATCTCCATAGCCTCAGTTCTACTGTAATTATTTATTTACATGTATGTTTCTTTGCGTTTGTGTCTATCTGCCTTTGTGTTGTGTGTGTTCTGTGTCTGCATGTGTCTATGTCTATGTGTGTGTGTCTGTCTGTGTATCTGGGTGTGTCTGGATGCATCTGCGTGTGTCCGTCTGTGTCACGTGTGTGTGCGTGTGTGCCTGTCTGCCTGTCTGTGTCTGCCTGTGTGTCTGTGTCTGTGAGTCTGTCTGGGTCATTGTGTGTGAGTGTGTGTCTGTGCATCGGTGTTTAGATGGAGAACCTTCTGGAATCAGTCCTCTCATCCCACCATGTGGGTCACAGAGTTTGAACTTAGGCTATCAAGCTAGGCAGCAAGAACCTTTACACCCTGAACTACCTCACTAGCAAAATGTAATTTCAAAAAAATTCTGTAAAAGGCTGGGTGTGGTGGTTCACACCTTTAATCTCAGCACTCAAGAGTCAGGCAGGCAAATCCCTGTAATTTCAAGGCTAGTCTGGTCTACACAGCCGGTTCCAGGCCAGCCAGGGCTAGTGAGACTCTATAGCAAAAAACTGAAACAAAAACAACAACAAAAACCATAAAGTTAACCTCTGTGGAAACTTCCAGAAGTCTATGACAACAACCAACCAGTTCCTTGGGGGTTCCAGCTCCCAAAGCTGGGCACCCTGAACCTAGACACAGCGTCCTCTTTGCTCCCCAAATGTATGAGACCCAGAGACCAGGAATGAGCAGGAGCTTCCCCATCAGTGCACCCCCATGCCTGCCTGCCGCTCCTGTCCGGGGGAACTAGCTGCGGAGCAGAATGCCCCGGTTTCCTCTTCCTGGGAGGGGGTTTCCAGCCGGCCTTCTCAGTCTTGGGCTGGGGGTTGAGGGTGGTGCCCAGTGAAAGTCAAGCAGAAAAGGCCCTTTCTCCAATCCCTGCTAAAAATAACCCCAGGCCTGTGCGCAGGCTGAGGTCCCCCAACTTAGTGCTGTCTTGCCTGAAACCTCCAAGTAGCTCAGCAGTTGGGGCACGGGCAGGGGTGGAGGGCCTGCTGAGGTTCTGGGGGGGAGGCGCGGTCAGGGGTGGAGGGCCTGCTGAGGTTGGGGGGGCGCAGTGGCAGCTGGTCCTCTCAGGGTGCCTGGGAGGGGCCAGCGTGTCTGTGTGCCAGTGTGCTTGGTGACAGGGCCTCCCAGCAGCCTGGGCAGGAAACACAAGTCAGGGGACCAGTTGAGGAGGGGGTCTCTGTCCTACTAACTGCAGCTAGAGGGGTCAGAGTTACTACTCCACGGGGTCCCCACCTCTTCTCAGAAGCATTCAGTCCCAGTAACCCAAGCCAGGGGTGTAGGGGAGCTGTTCTGTCCCTTGAAGGCTCCTGGCACACACCCAACAGGGGGGTGTCTCCTCACAATCCAGGTCCCTGTCTGGCTTCTGCTCTGCCCAAAGAGAAGGGCCGGTCCTCCAGGGCGGGTGTGGTGGAGTGGGCAAGGAATTTCCCTGGAAACGGGAAGTACAAGATGTGTCAGTGTGGGATCCCAACAGAGCAGACAGAGGGGGAGGGAAGGGAGGAATGGGGAGGAGAGGGGGAAAAGGAGAGGGAAGGGGAGGGGAGGAGGAGAGGACAGAGAGATGGGGGTAGGGAAGTGGAGAGGAGGAGGATAAGGAAGGAATGGAGACGGGAGAAGAGAGGAGCAAAGGGGAGGAAAGAAATAGAGGAGAGGGGAGAGGAAAGGGAAAGGGAGAGGAGGGTAGGAGGAGAGGGGATGGAAAGACAGGGTGGGGGAGAGGAGAAGAGGATGGGTGGGGGAGAAGAGGGGGGTTGAGAAGGAGAGAGGAGAGAAGGAGAGAGGAGGAGAGAGGAGGAGAGAAAGATGAGCAAGAACAAGGAAGAGATGAGAAGGGAAGGTTTTTCTCTCAGGTCCTCTCTGTCTTGGCTTGGAGGCTTCTTGGGACAGGACTGGTCTGCATTTGACCTCCATATAACAAAGTAACAAAGCTCCAGGAGTCCCAGCACTCCTGTGTGAACAATCTCTCCTACATCACGCACCTCGGCAAGCCCTAGATGGACATTTACTCTCCTGTCAGAGCAGGAACAGACTTAGGATGGCCACCCATCTGTACCCTACGTGCAGAACATGCAGGAGACAGCTCTTGGAAACGTGAGAAACAGTGTATTCAGGGGATAAGACAGGGTTTCAGAGGGGACTTCCCTGGCTAATTCAGGACAGATGAGCACTGCTTTCTGATACTTGGTAGAAAATACACACACACACACACACACACACACACGCACACAAACAAAAAAAGACTTTATATTCACAAGTTATGATTGATTGGTGGATTGGTCTCACTATAGCCCTGGCTGTCCTGAAACTCATTATGTAAACCAGGCTAATCTTGCACTCAGAGAGATCCTCCTGCTTCTGCCTCCTAAGTGCTGGGATTAAGGCACCAGCCCCCACACCACACCTCCAGCTATGATTCTTGGCCAGAAGAGCCTCAATCACTCTGAGCCTCAGTTTCCATCTCTACAAAATGGATCTAATCTTTCACAATATTCTGGAGAGCTGAACACTGGACTTGCTTTTTTTAAATTTTTTTTATTTTTCGAGACAGGGTTTCTCTATGGCTTTGGAGCCTGTCCTGGAACTAGCTCTTGTAGACCAGGCTGGCCTACTTCCTCCTGAGTTCTGGGATTAAAGGCGTGCACCACCACTGCTCGACTCCTTTGATTTGCCATTTCTTTTTTTTTGTTGTTATTTTGTTTTGTTTTGGGTTTTTTTTGTTGTTGTTGTTGTTTTGTTTTGTTTTTCGAGACAGGGTTTCTCTGTGGCTTTGGAGCCTATCCTGGAACTAGCTCTTGTAGTCCATGCTGGCCTCGAACTCACAGAGATCTGCCTGTCTCTGCCTCCTGAGTGCTGGAATTAAAGCCGTGTGCACCACCGCCCGGCTTGATTTGCCATTTCTGTAAGCTAGAAAACACTAAGTTCTTCAACCTTGGGACCTTCAAAAGTGCTGTTTCCTTTGAGGGGAGACCTGGGCCTCCAGATGTCTGCAGGACTACTGGGCTCGCAGCCCTCCCTGCTGGGCTTGCACCCTCTCAGCTGTCTCCATGTTCACTTCTCCTGAGCACTTATGGTCCCACATTATCTACTAATTTGCTTCATTTGCCTGCTTGTTTATGACCCTAACCACCCAGGATGTAAGTTTCTTGAGAGCTGACCCAGCCCTGGCTGCATTTGGAGTTTGCTAAGCTGGCCTCTGAGCACTTCTGAATGAATGAACAGCTAGGCTTGCAAACGACGTTATATTTAAGTGACTGATTCTCCCACAGGCCTCCCTGAGCCAAAGGGCAGTAAATGTTCCTTAATAGAGGCCTGGAGAACACTCTGGGCCTGGCCCTCACCCAGCCCTGAAGCTCCCCGGGTACAGGGAGCCGGGAGGCTGTCTGAGCTTCCGGCTGCTCCAGGATAAAGGTCAGCCCTTTGCTGGAACACAAGGTACTGCACCATCTGGGCCTGCCTGCCTCTGGCCTCATCCCCCTGGCCTCCTCAACCTGCACTCTGTGTCCAGCCAGACCAAACAGTGCCTGGTGCCTGCCGCACAGCACAGGACTGTCTCATGCCCTCTGTCCCTTGTACCTGGAACAATTTGCATGCTACTGTGCCTAGCCAGCTCTCTGCAGACTTAAGAAGATTCACTTCCTCCAAAGGGAACTTGCCAGAACCTTCTGCTCTGGCCACACCCGGGTCTCTAAGTTCCCAAGGCTTTAGGATGATATGGTTTTATGCCTTTTTTTCCCCAAGTTATTCAGAGGTCTTGAGGAGAACAACCACCAGCATCCATGTCTCTAGGGTAGTGGTTCTCAACCCGTGGTTCACGACCCCTGGGGTCTAACAACCCTTTCACAAGGGTCACATAAAAGATATTCCGCATATCAGATATTTTCATTACAGTTCACAACAATAGCAAAATTACAGTTATAAAGTAACAACAAAAAGAATTGTATGGTTGTGGTCACCACAACCTAAGGAACTGTGTCAAGGGTTGCAGCATTGGGAAGGTTGAGAAACCACTGCTCTTGGGTAAGGCACTATGCCAGCTGCACATAGTAGGTACTTAGTAAAGACCCAGCTTTTGCAGTCTGGTCCCATAGCATATGTTAGGTGCCAGATAAGTGCTCTGAGTTTATGATCCTGACTCTGGCAGAAGCTTGGGGAAGGGTCATCTGTGCTGAGGGATGGCGATGGATGACATGGCCCTGGAGAAAAGAAGGCAGAAAGGGCCGGCGAGATGGCTCAGCAGGTAAAGGGCTTGCCTTCAAGCAAGCCTGGGTGACCTGAGTTCAATCCTAGGGCCCACGTGGTGGAAGGAGAGAGCTGACTCCCCTAAGCGGTCCTCTGTCCATGTGCACTGTGATTCTCTCTCTCTCTCTCTCTCACACACATAAATAAAATATAATATCTTAAAAAATACGACTGACAGATAAGAGCTGTATAAACAGAACTCTGAGTGAGCGAGAATGGAAAAAGAGGAAGAAGAGTAAACTTAGGGGAAGAAAACTCTGCCTAGAACACAGTGTCCCCCAGAGAGCCACCGAGGACAGGAAGCCAGGAACCAGCACAGAGGCACCACACAGGGGCTATTTGGTGTCTCTACTCCATCTGCTGGTGGGCAGGCCATGTGGAGCTGTGATTCTCTCCTCTCCTGGGGTGACAGGGCTCTTGAAAGGCAGTATACACCACCGGATATAGGACATCCTGGAAGTTTCTTCATCTCTCAGCTCAGAGGAGCCCTGTGGCAGGAGGCCAGGCACCTTGACCTTGAGCGAGCACTTTAGCTACCCTGGTCTGTTTCCCAAACTGCATGGCTAGCAGCCCTCTCCGAGGGGCTCATGCTGAGTTAGGACAGCCATGTGGGACAGCCAGGGCCAATGCCTAGATTCTTCCCCGAAGCCCTGCTGAGTTCATGGTTCTCCGTTATACAGAGAATTTAAGGCTAGCCTGGGCTATAGCCCTGTCTTATCAGGCCATTTACCTCTGAGAGTGAAGTAGGTAACAACAGGTAGTTCAAATGTCCCAAGCTGGGAGCCATGACAGGCAAGCCTGACACTCCAAATCTTCTGCTGATGGTGTCATGGGGACCTTGCAAATGGGTAGATTTCATCCTGTCCCATGGGCCAGTGTCACCAGTGCTGTACTTGGAGGGCTGTGACGGGAGGGTCATGAATTCAAGGCCAGTCTGGGATATATAGCATGATCATATCTATAAGCAAATAGTATGTCCAGTTCCAGTTTGGGAGGGACTGAGTCCTGGCCTTGAGAGCCTGGGGTGGATCTCTGCCCTCCCCAGGCCCCCACCTCTGCCTGTGCCCTGTGACTGCTCGGACAGATGCTTGAACAGTCAAGATTCAGGGTGTCAACCTCACTTGTCCAGCCGGGTTCAGGGTTATTGCTGAAGTACAAGAAACAAATACAGGAATCAAAAGAGAGGGAAGGAGTCGACCTCAAACACAGAGAAGCTGGAGAGGAGGGGAGGGAAGGGAAGGGAGAGGAGGGGAGGGGAGGGAGACAGAGAGAGAATGAACATGAACTGGGGGCTTCCTGAACCTTTCTGGAGTTTGCCTTCACCCTCCAGGGTGAACTCACTGGGCTCCCCACTGCTCCATGGGCTGTGGGGACTGGAGACTGACTCTGTGAGCCTTGGGGACCAGGGGGCGGGGAGGTGGGCAGATGAGAGCGCTGGTGCTGGACAGCAGGATGCCACTGCTGGAGGAGTATAAATAAGAAACAGCCAGTGTAGGACTGGACAGAGGCCATTTGAAACACACGGTACATTCCGGCCCCAGCGTAACAAACTGTACCAGCCTTCCTGAGAGCTGGGAGCACTGCAGAGGGGTGGGAAGACGGCAAAGGAGCCTCCCCCTCACACTCCTCCCACAGCCCTGGCACCACACAGAAAGCCCCTGTCCCCTGGCAGCCACAGGAAGCTTACCATCCCCACTCACACTCTGTACCAAGTTCCTCTCCCGGCTCCAGTCAGGGGTGGGGGAGTCAAAGAAGGGTGGAAAACGATGAGACTTGGGGGTGGGAGCCATGAGCCATGAGTGTGTGAGAGGAGTAGGAGTGGGTTGTCACCACAGCCCAGGCAGCACCAGGGGAGATGGCATGCATCCTTCAGACAGGGACCCACCTGTAGTCAGTCACAGCAAGCAAGGGCTGCAAGGGAGGTGACTGAGGAAGTGCCTTACCCAAGGTCACAAGGCTGGTTGTTCTCGGGGTGGGACAGAGTTATCCAGAACCGGGCAGTGCTGGGCACTCTTGGGTGTAGGATTGTAGGAGTGGCAAGCCAGGGAACAGGCAGTGCCCAAGGACTAAGGGTGGGGAGCCCACAGTCAAGGCTGCCCCCACCATGCTTTGCTTGGCCCTGAGTGGGCGAGGCTTGGGTACAGTCCCTTTCCAACCTTCCCCAAGCTCCCCCTTACATAGCAGAGATAATATTTGTGAAATATTTACCGTGAAGGCTGTCTGATGGGGATATCAACTAAAATGAGTCACCTCCACCCCTCCCCTATTCTCCTACACACACACAGACACACACACACAACATACACAAAACCCCAAGCATAGCACCTTCTGGGGCCTTTTTTTTTTCATATCACCCCCTTGTTCCTTGGAGGTTTCTATAGCTGTTACATACTTCAAACGTTTACCACCTGTTGGTTTAGGTTACCATTTAACCACACACACATATTTTGTACCCAGTGTGTGTGTGGTTAAATGGTAACCTAAACCTCTTCACCTGGCTTGCAAAATGCCCAAGGGTATTTTGTGGGCCATCACCTGCAGTATGGGGCTTGGAGTGTGAGGGATGAGCTGGGATTGGATGAGTGAGGGGTATGAAGGAGGCCTTAAGAAAAAGTTGACTTTGCTTCAGCCTCAAGGCTTTCTAATCCGGTTAGAACTGGGTGAGTGAACAGATAACTAGGCCCCAGGCTGCTGAGCTTTTGGGAGGTGCAAATGAACTTGGGTAAAGGACAGGGAGGGGTGCGGTTTAGCTAGTGCCTACCTATCAGGCTGGGGAGACAGAGTGCAGGCACCATGACAGACATACAGAATCAGTATGGAAAGAAGGCAGAAGACAGGACCTTTGAAAATGTCAATGGGGCTGGAGAGACGGCTCAGGGTGAAGAACAGTTGCAGCTCTTGAAGAGGACCTGAGTTCCGCTCACAGCGACTGACCACTACCTACAACCCAGTTTCTGAGGATCTGACGCCCTCTTCTGGATTTGGCAGCTCCAAACAGTGTGGGGGTGGGGCGCAGGAACACACACTCTCTCTCACTCTCTCTCTCTCTCTCTCTCTCTCTCTCTCTCTCTCTCTCTCTCTCTCACACACACACACACACACACACACACACACACACACACACACACACATACACACACTAAAAATAAAATAAACATTAAAACAGAAAGCATGTCTCACTTTTCATGACATCCTTAGCGGGACCACCCCAGAGCGGTCCCAGGCTCAGCACACAGTCCCTGGCTTGGGAGCGGAGCCAGCACTTGGTGTTGTCTTTGCAGGACGGGTTGAGAGAAATGGTGACGCTCAGTAACACACCAGTGTTTGGGGCTGAACAATAGGCAGAGCCTTTGGGGTCCTCTTGCGCCACCCTGCCCTTGCTCCACCACTCCCACTCGGCTCTCCCTCCTCTCAGCATCCTGCCAGGGGCTTCCCAAGCTTTCCAAAAAGGCCGGGCTTGGTTGAGGACTCCGGGAATCCCTGGAGTCTCCATGCTCCCGAATTCTGTGACGGATCAAGGGTGGGGGTGAGAAAGTGGGAGGCTTCTCCGGGGGATCGCTTGAATTGGTCCCCTCAAAGCGGGCTTCGTTGTCACGTGGTCACATTCCAGGTCTCCCAAGTCTGGGTCTGGCGTGCTTCCAACTATCCTCCTGCAGTCACTGGGAGGGTGGGAAGTGAGGGGTGGGGGCTCTCAATACCTGCCCCAGCTTCCAGCTGTACTCCTTCTCCACCAACCCGGGGCAGGGGAGGCACCCAGCCAGGGAGGGCAGATGCATCTGGAGAGGCGCGGGTGCGCGGAGGCTGGTGAGTGCTAAGGGTTGCTGGGGCCCACCCTCCAGGGGTGCGTTCTGAGAGTCCCTGCGGCCACGGGAGGCTGCGCCACAGCGCAAGCCGCGAGCACAAACAGGGCGAGGAGGCTGGTGTGAGCGCCTGGGCCCGCTGCCAGAGCGCTGGGGCTGGAACACAATGTCCCGGGCGAGAGCTGGCGGGCGGGCGGGCGGGCGGGCGAGCGCGAGCGAGAACAGCCTGACTCAGCAGCTGGGTAAGTGGGTGTGTTCGCCCGCTCCCCAGATCAACCGCTCCGGCAGCCTGCGGTCAGCAGCCGGCTCCGCGTTGGGAGGGAGGGCGCGGAGCTCCGGGACCTCCACACGGTCGGGTACAAGGACTCGTCACCCCTGCATGAAGCCATCTCTGGACCCTCCAGGCCAGTGCACCGCTGGCCGGCTCAACCCACCTGGGACGAGAGTATCCTCCTCACCGCATCCACCCGTGCAGAGGACCACGGAGTTGCTGGCTACAGGCTCCGTGGTTCCACCAAGCCCCACCCACTCTGGAACGCCTCTGGAGGTCTCAGAGTGGCTTGTGACTGTCAGTTGCAGAGAAAGCAGTTTGCTCTGAGGTTTCTGGGGTAAGGGGGCCAAGGAAGAGCATCCTAGAAGAATTAAGACAGAGTTCTGCACTGTCCTTGACTGACCCAGAGTGTTCAGTGTCTCTTCCTGTCCCCCCTCCTTTCAAAACCACTGGGGCCCTGAAGATTTCCTCCCGGGAGGGAGGGAGGGAGGGAGAAGCAGGTGGCCTGGTCCTCTGAAGCCTGAGACTGTGCTTTTTTTGCTGTCCCCACCCTCCCACCTGAAGCCACAGCAAAGGCCCACGAAGCTGGCCACCCAGCCACAAAATTCCTCCTTCGTGCTTGCTGACTCTTGTGGTCTGCTGGGGCCATTGAGAGCATGGCAGCAGGCCAGAACCAGAACGGGGTGGTTCCTTGGGGGCGGGGTTGTTTAGTGCACCAGCCTCCTGGGGTGTCTTCAAGGTACCCCCAGGGACACCCTGTGCCTGAAGAGTGCCAGGGCAGGCAGGGAGGGGCTCTGTCCTCTGCTGGATTCCCGGAAAGGTTTTGGCAGACAGCACAGGCTTGGGTTCCAGAGCCTTCCAGGCTGAAGTTTAGGGGAGGGACCCTAGACTGCTGGAGTACCTCACCTGGGCCTAGTGTCCCCAGGCCATCTGATTGCACCATCTGCATGCTCTGTAGCCAAAGGTGAAGGGAGGGGTGCCAATGTGGATCCAAGCTAGGGACCACCTTTCAACACAACAACACACCCCATGCAGAAGGTCACTCAGCTGACACAAACACCCCAGGAGGGAGACAACCTGACTGTCACCTATTCCAACCTACAACCATGTCTGTCCCTGGTGCCTATGTTTGCTGGTGTAAGTGAAACGGTGACCTGGGTAAACTCAGAAGGCAGTTCCACTGCCTCCTGACTTCTCCCTCTCCAACTTCTGGTTCCCCACCAGACACTTGGCTTCACACATTTCTAAGGGACTGATTTAACTGACCACGTCCCTAGACCATTGCCCACTGAGACCTGATCCCTCAAACTCCCTACAGTGGTGGGCTAATTTTTAGGGGGTCTGAGGATGAAATCTAGGCTCTTACAGCCCTACACAAGCATTTTGCAGCTTTGAGCTAAGTATCTACCCCTGTTGGTTAATTTTTATTAGACTGGGTGTTCACAGCCTAACGCCAGCACTGTCTCTTGCCACAGCCAAAGGAGTAGAGGGGTCAGTAAGGAGGCGCCATACCGTGGCTCCTACAAAGCAGGCAAAGCACCCAGGAAACAACTGGCTACAAAAGCCACTCGCGAGAGTGCGCCCTCTACTGGACGGGTGAAGAAACCTCATCGTTACAGACCTGACACTTCCGTGAAATCCACCCATCTTCTGACTAGCAAACTCCCTTCCAGCAGTTGCTCCGGACTTCAAAAGAGATCTGTGTTTCCAGAGTGCTGCTATTGGTGCTTTGCAAGAAGCAAGTGAAACCTGTCTGGTTGGCCCTTTTGAAGATACCAACCTGTCCATGCCAACCGTGTAAGAGTTGGGCAAAAAAAGATATCCAGGAAGCTAGCCTCACCCGCGGAGAATGTGTCCCAGAGTCCAGGATGAGGGGAAATGTTCCATTCTCCAAAAAAAAAAAAAAATTTTTTTTTTCTTCCTGTTACCGGTAGTTCTGAATGTTAGGTTTTTTTTTTTTTCTTCCCATGGGGTCAAAAGGCGCCTGAGTATATGATTGTGAGTGGAAAAATAAGGGATAGAAATCAGGTATTGGCAGTATTTCCATTTTCATTTGTATAGGATTTTTTAAAAAACTTTATTTAACTTTATTTCATGCGCATTGGTATAACAATGTCAGATTCTCTTGAACTGGAGTTACAGACAGCTGCGAGCTGCCATGTGGGTGCTGGGAATTGAACCAGGGTCCTCTGGAGGAGCAGTCAGCGCTCTTAACCCCTGAGCCATCTCTCCAGCCCATGTATAGGAATTTTTAATATAAATACAAGATGTAAAGCATTAATGCGGGCAAAGGGGTACAGTGAACACAGTTCAACAGTTCAATTATAACCATTATAAATAAGCCTGTTAAAATTTTCTGGACAAAAAAAAAAATTAAAGTGACTGAACCCTTTGTAGTGGCGGCGCACAGCTTTAATCCCAGCACTCAGGAGGGAGACGCAGGGGTATCTTTGAGTTCGAGGCCAGCCTGGTCTACAGAGCAAGTTCTGGGACAGACAGGGCTACACAGAGAAACCCTGTCTCAAAACAAAACAAAACAAAAAACAAAAAAACAACCTAAAATAAAACAAAACCAGATGAATAAAAAAATCACTGTGTGTGTGTGCCCGTGTGTACATGTGTGTATGCGTGTACAAGGTACATGTGGCAGTCAAAGGACAACTTTGTTGTCTATTCTCTTTTCACTCCATCAGAGCTGGTGGCAAGCGTCTTTGCTGCTGAGCCATCTTGCTGGCTCCAGTTGGTTAACTCTCAATTGCTCTCTTTATCAACAGCCTATATTTGATCTGTCACCAAATACCAGATTCACTTTGCTACTTATGTTTAAAACTGCTATTATGTGTTCCTGACTTTTTCCAGTTCTTTCTCTCCAGCCCTATAGAGTCCACCTTTGCCCCAAATTGTCCTGCTTTCTGACCGGGAGTTCTCCTTGCTCCTACGCACCCTCCTGGAATAATCTTTCCCAAACACCATTTACTGTGTATGCCATCAACTCCAGCCAAGCACACTGGGCACACTGGGTACTGTCCTGGGTGTTCACTGAGCAGAGGCCTGGGCTCATTCATCCATTTCCAGCCCACTGTACTGGGCACAGGCCTGCTACACAGCGAGGGGACACTAGGCATTCTTAAGTGAACAAACCATTCATTTGATCCAACATTCCCCTCACCTCCTTCCTGTTCTCTCTCCTGAGTTGGTCTCTATTCCCAGAGCGTCATGCCTTCCTGATGCTCACTCAGGCCCTATTTTTAAACGTTTATTTATTTGTGTGTGTGTGTGTGTAAGTATGTATGTATGTATGTATATTTGGTGTGGTGCAGGTGTGCTGTGGGCAAATGTGGCACTCACTGAAAAACTTTCAAGAGTCAGGTCTCTCCTTTTGCCATGTGGATCTCAGGTCATCGGGTTTAGCAGCAAGCACCTTTGCCCACTGAGTCATCTTGCCTGTTTTTGCCCTATTTTTTCATTTACTTCAGACTCTTCAGAGTTCGGGAGGAGAAGCTAACATCCAGGTTACCCTCAGGGAGTTTGTGCTAAACTGCAAAGACACAGGGCAGTTGCTGTAGTACCTGCTCCTGTGAGACAAAGCCACGGGGGGGGGCAGAAGACCCAAAGGAGGGGCTGTGGATGGGCCTACATGCTTGCCAAACACGTAGGAGGCCCTGGATCCCTCCATCCCCAAGCAAGGTGTGGTACACATCCATAATTCCAGCATCTGGGAGGTGGAGACAGGCAGATCAGACGCTTAAGGTTATCCCTGGCTAAATACAGAGTTTGAGGTCAGCCTGGGCTAGAGATCCTGTTTTAAAACAAATAAAAAAAATTAAAAAGGGTCTGGCTAGCTCTGAGTCACCGGTTTGGTGGTCTGGCTTTACAACCACCTCCTGACCCACTTGGAAACGCACCTTCCACAGGAAAGCCTCTAATACCAACCCTATTTTGATCCTTTTGAGCAGCCACCAACATTTTCTAGGTTTTATTGCTTAATTATGTCCTGTGGTATCTTCACGCCATTTCCCTGTAGACTATAAACTCCTTCATGACTGAGACACTTGGCCTTTCATATCACTTAGTCTAAGAAGGAAACACGATGAAGGGACTCAGACCCACAATCGTGGGTCCTGTCCTGGCTCCAGCGCTTAGCTACTGGGCTAACACTGGTTCCAACACCTAGCTTAGTAAAGTGCTCAGACTCAGTTCCTACAACTGTCAAAGGCTCTAGAGCTACAAGGGGCAAAGATCACAAAGACCTGACATGCTAGGACTGAGTTGATAAGTCGTGAGCACACAAGTTCGCCTTCCTTCCCTGAATGGCTGAGGCCTTCCATGAATTACAGAACTATCTTTCCTGATTAGCGCTTATTACAAGAGAAGAGAGGCACTGAATAATTACATAGATGGCTCAGTGGATAAAGGCGCTGCCAAGCCTAACGACAAGGGTTGGATTCCTTCGCTCCCACGAGGTGGAAAGAGAGAACTGACTCCTACAAGTTGCCTGCTCTCAGAGATCCTTTCGCACGTGGTAGCTAGCACGCGAGCCCCACCCCCGCAATAAATGTAAAAGAAGAAAAATTACATCGATTCCAGAATCATATCCCAGGTGCAAGGCCACTCTACCCGCATTCGTGACAACCTGTGAACAGGAGGCTTGGAAAGAGCAAGACAGTCTCTAAGAATGGCGACAAGCATAAACGTTTGTTGAATCGAAACAAACGAACACAAGTTGTCGCTCATTCATCTTCTCGAACACCAAGCAAGTCAAAAAAAACAGTCAGAAACGCCCCACCCCGCCGCGCCCCCAGCCCAGCCGCACCCTGTCCCGGAGCACCAGGCTGCCTTTAGTCCCTAAAGTCCTCTTGTCTCCAGCCCCGCCTCCGATTGCCTTGGAAACAGTGACGTTTTAGGGGGCGTGGCCTCTCTCCATCCTCTCCAACGGCCTGAGCGGCTCCTTAGCACAACCTGGGGTTGGGGGGGGGGTGGAGGGAGGAGGATGAGGTTATAGTTTCTGGGTCCTCCCCCGCCTCTTAGGCGGGAGATAACTACGCACGCCAGTCCGCGCCCAGGAGAGCGCGCGCGACGCGATTGCGCTTGACGATCTCGCCCGGGATCCGAGACTGCGGGCCGGGTCCCCAGGAACCTTTCATTGCGATCTACCTAGGGTGGAGGGGTGGAGGTGGGTGGGGAGTCTGGAAATTGCAGGCTTGGGTCCCCGAAAACCTCCCCTAGCGATCTAGCGGGAGTCTGAGGACTGTAGGCCTGTCTCCGGAAGCCCACTGCACCCTCCATCCTCGATGCTGTGCGGGCAGCTCGGCTGGGCGCAGTCGTGTGCCTTCCGGGGCACCCCAGGCTCGCTGCGCGCCCTGGGCGCGGGCGGGAAAGGGTTAAACAAGGTGCCGGCGTGGGGCGCGGCGGGTGTGGAGGAGGGGAGCGGGGAGAAAGTGAGAGCGGGGGCGGGGGGGGACGGGAGCGAAAGAACATCCTGTGCCGCCGCCGGATGCGAGGGGCGGGGGCGCGGGGGAGGCCGGGCGATGCGCTCCGCCCCGCGCTCCTCCTCCCGGGCGCTGCCCGCTCCCGCGCTTCACGCGGCGTCTCCTGGTCCCCACGCCTTCGCGGGTCACGAGCTGGCCAGAGGCCCCCTCGGCTCGAGTTCCGCGGCCGGGGTAAGCGCGGGGAGTGTGGGATCTGCTGCGAGGCTTTGGCGCCCCCCAGCCTTCTCCTCTGAGCACTGATGGGGAAGTGTCCCTTGCGCACCGATAGGATCTGCACCTTCTCTGGCCAGTCCTGCAGGCTGCATTTTCTGAGCCAACACCGAAACGCTGATTGTGGAATTTGAGGAACTCCACACTGCGGGAATTAGAACCTGAATCGGTCGGACCGCAAAGGGCTTTTCAGTGGGTGTAGCGAAGACTCAAAAACCCCTTAGCTGATAAGGCTCCCGAGAGATAGGCCGCGGAAGTGAAGAAGGCTTACTGTGTAAAGGCGTTTGCCTTCAAGCTTGATGACCTGAGTTCGATTCCCAGATCCCACATGGTGAGAGACCTACCGATTTACGTAAATTGTAAATTGTTCTCTGACCTCCACATGTGTGCCTTAGTAAGCGCATGCCCCCCCCCCCCCCCGGATAATTTAAAATTTGGGAGAGCCGAACCTGGTGACTTTTAACACAACAATCAAGAGCAGAGGCAGGAGTACCTCTTGAGTTGAACTCCTGTACTATCTAGAGCCTGTCTCAAAAAACCAAAAATAAGCCGGGCGGTGGTGGCACACGCCTTTAATCCCAGCACCAGCCTGGTCTACAGAGCAAGTTCCAGGACAGCTAGGACTGTCACAGAGAAACCCTGTCTCAAAAACAAAACAAAAAAGTAAAATAAAGTGTTGTGGATAACAGGTTTGCTCTACACATTAGCCTCAAATTGCTAAGTACTCAAGGATGACCTTGAAATTCTTATCCTCCTTACCCCACCTGAGAGTGCTGGGGTTACAGCCGTGCCCCCAGTCCAGTTTATACAAGCCCCCAAGAGAGCGCGGAGCCTATGGACAGTGAAACACCCACGGCCCACGCTTGGGTGAAACAAATGAGGAAGTGGCTTTGGAGTTCCACAGGTGGACGGTGGGCCTTGGGGACAGTGGCTCAGGGAATGTGCCTGTGGTTTATCACTAGAGGACGCATCTAAGAGGCCTCATGGGGGACAGTTAGGCTTGCCACCTGTGCCTGAACTGTGTGGATCCTCATTGTGACCGGAGTCGATGTGTACTATGGGGACAGGCTGTAGCTTGGCAGGGCCCTTGCCTGTATGTGACAAGCCCTGAGTTCAGCACATACTAGAGGGGTATGGTGTTCCTCCTGTAAATCTACCCTCTGGGGCAGACAGTTTGCTTGCAAAGCTAGCCTTATCTGAATGCTGTGGGTTTGACTGAGAGACCCCGTCTTAGTGAGGAAAGTGGGAGAGAGGGTGGCAGCCAACCTGGCACACCTGGGAAGGAGGAACTTCAGATGAGGACTTGCCTCCATCAGAGTGGTCTGGGACCCTGTGGAGCATTCCGTTGATTGCTGATTGGCCTAGAAGGTGCCAGTGCTAAACAGGTGGGAGGTGGCTGTGTGAAAAGGTTAGTTGACCATGAGCCGTGCTTCGGTTCCTGCCTTGATTTCCCTTAACGATGGACTGTGACCTGGAAGTGGAAGCCAAGTCGACCCCTTCCTCACCAAGCTGGTTTTGTCACATTGTTTATCACCACAGAAAGCAAGCCAGAATACGGGATGACTCTCAGCCTTGAGCCTCCCCATGCATGCACACATACGCCAACACATGTGGTCCCATACATGGACACAGGTATACCACACACACACGCTGGGAAATGGAATAAAAGAAAGAGGTGAGCATGTGTGCACAGGATGTCAAGTTTGCAGAATCAGCTCGGTTGGAGGTCAGAAAAGGTGGGAAGGCTGGGTGAGAAGGGTGGAGCAGGGACCTAGTCTTAGATGAACCAAAGTGGCCTTTGAGTCTCAGGTGACAGTCCCCATCAGGTGGCCATTTTCCTGTCCTGAGTTGGCTGGGATGATGGGTGATTCCACAGCAGTAGAGACTGTGCTCCCCTTTCTTGGTTCCTTGTTGCAGGATTCCCTGGAATTGCCTGCCTGAAGCCAGGCAGATCTGGAATGCCCCTGCTGGCTAGAGAAAGAAGAGGGGACAGGAAGATAATGGCTGCAGGAACAGTCCCTGTCCCCTGCACCCTGAGTGGGTAGGGCCTGCCAGGTCCTGTCCTAAACTTCTGTCCAGGCTTAGCCCTGGAGCCTTCTGTTCTGGTTCTTCCCCGCAGGCAGGCTCAATCCTGGAGCCTTCTGTCCTGGCTCTTCCCCGCAGGCAGGCTCAGGGCCAGCTCGAAGCCCGTCACCTCCACACGCAACACCAAACGCTGAGAAGAGACCCTGGTGAGGAGAGAGGAAGATGCTGGACACCTCTGGGCAAGTTGCTCTTTCTCCCTCCATGTTAGGAGGACACAAAGCCCCTCATTCCAAACAGTAAGGGCTATGCCTATGTCTCTAAGCTATAACATCATGGTTTAGAGACCTACTAAATGCAGGCCGCTACGCTCGATGCAAGTCACACAAAGACTAGCACCCTTGAGACTTCCTCAGGGAGGTGGACTCCAGGGCTGCAATCGGAAGCTGGGTGGGACGATTCTTTCTAAGGTGTCCACCCGTCATTTTCAAGCCCGGGTGGGAAGAGGAACCCATGTTTGAGAACAACCTGCCACATAGACAACATCCATGCTGGAGATCAACAGATGGTCTTGGAAGTTGAGCTTCCCCAGAGCTCCCCTCAGGAAAAAACCCCAAAGGCCCAAGCCCAGAAGTGGGCCTCTGCTGCCCTCTAGTGGAACAAAAGGTGCTGGAACGAGCCACCCGCCTGCCACTCCAATTTGGCTCAAAGAAAAAGGAACTGGAGAAATATATGAATGAGATCAAAATACATAGCCCACACGTGTGAAGATGTCATAGTGCAACCCCTCAATTTAAACAATAAATATGTATGCTAATTAAAAAAACAGGAGCTGGAAAGATGGTTCAGTGGGTAGAGCACTTGCCGTACAAACACAAGGGCCTGAATTTGATCCCCAGTACCCACATAAAAACTCCAGGCAGGGGCTGGAGAGATGGCTCAGTGGCTAAGAGCACTGCCTGCTGTTCCAGAGGTCCTGAGTTCAATTCCCAGCATCCACATGGTGGCTCACAACCATCTGTAATAAGATCTGGTGCCCTCTGCTGGCCTGCAGAACACTGTATATTTAATGAATAAATAAATCTTAAAAAAAAAAAACAAAAAACTCCAGGCACAGTAGTGTGTGCCTGTAATCTCAGCATCGGGGAGGTGGGGGCGAGAGGCTCCCCAGGGCTTGTTGAACACCTGGTTGAGTCAAGTCAATGAGCCCAGGTTCAGGGAGAGGTCCATCTGGGAAAAATATGACCGTAGCTAAGCATGTATACTGTTCTTGCAGAGGACCCACGTTCAGGTCTCGGCACCCACATCTGACAGCTCAAAACCACCTGTAACTCCAGCTGCAAGAAGATCTGGTGCCTCTTGCCCTTGAAGGCACCTGATTGATGGTCACAAACTCACACACAGATGTAAGCACATAGTTGAAAAACAGTAATGGGGGCTGGAGAGATGGCTCAGTGGTTAAGACCATTGGTTGTTCTTGCAAAAGGCCTAGGTTCAGCCCCCAGCACCTACATGCTGCCTCACAATGCTCTCTAATTCCAGTGCCAGGTGACCTGATCTGCATGGGTGCACATACATACATGAAAGCAAAACATTCAGCTACATAAAGTACAATCAATAAGCCGTGCGGTGGTGGCACTCGGGAGGCAGAGGCAGGCGGATCTCTGTGAGTTCGAGGCCAGCCTGGTCTACAAGAGCTAGTTCCAGGACAGGCTCCAAAGCCACAGAGAAACCCTGTCTCGAAAAACCAAAAAAGAAAAAAATACAATCAATAAAATATGATGGAGAGAAGATAAAGCGTACACGCATGCGAACACATGGGCATTTATACCTGTACGTGCATACAGAAACATGCTCATAAATGCACACACACTCCTACAGCCAAACAGGCTGGGCATGGTGTACACCTGTAATCGAGCACTTGTAGAGGCAGGAAGGTCAACCAAGGTCATCCTTAACAAAATAGTAAGAAGGAAGCCAGCCTGAGCTAGGTGGTCCCGCATCTCAAAAGACTAACAGCGAGGAGGTGGAGGGGCAGCTCAGGGCTTAAGAGCACTTGCTGCCCTCCCAGAGGCCCCAACTCACAACTGTAACTCCAGCTCCGTTAGATTCGGCGCTTTCTTCTGGATTCCTTGGGTACCATATGCATGTGTGTATGGCACACACACATGAAACATTAAAGCCGGATGTGCTGTCACACACCTGTAACTCCAGCAAGGAGAGGCCAAGGCAGGTAGACCTCTGAGTTCCAGGTCAGCCAGGGTTACACAATGAGACCCTGTCTACAAATAAATGATGAAAGATATAAAAACAGGCAGTGGTGAGCCCATGGCCTTGCCATGCCCGGAAGTGCAGCCTCTGAGCCCCACTCAAGCCCCCCCTACCTTCTACCTCCGGAGTCCCTGGCTTCATCTCTGCAGACTCCCAAAGCCGAATCCTCTCTCCTTGGAGGCCCTCTGGCCTCTTACTTACCTGAAGGCCACCCTTAACCCCACCAACTCCCCGGTTTCCTTTGTTGCCTAGGCTTCAATTCTAGTACCCTGGTTCTCGGCCCTGCCAGGGTTCTGGTTCCGGAATGTTCTCTGCAGGTGCCTTGGGCCTAGCTCCCACCTAGACCACAGGGCAGCACTGAAGTCATGGGCAAGACCATTCCCTGGTGCCTGCAGCAACTGGACCTCCGCAAAAGCGTTGTGGGCCTAGCTACAGGCGCCGGGGCCATTTACCTGCTGTACAAGGCCATCCGGGCTGGCATAAGATGTCAACCGCCCCTCTGCTCCAACTCGCCCATTTGCATCGCCCGTGAGTGTCCAGTCCCTGGGGAGGGGGCTCTGCCCCAGGAGGCACCTGCTCCTAAGGCCTCCCCTGAGGGAAGGCCCAAAGGTGACTCCTTCAAGCTGCTCTCTTCCTTCTTTCTCTCCTCAGCCTGCCTCAGTTTCCCTCCCCTCCCCAGCACCTGGGGCAAGGCCCTGCTATAGGAGATAGTTTGGGGGGTTCCCTGAATAGCAGAACTCATGGAGCTGGGCCCCAGGAACCACCCACTCTGGCTCTCTCCACTCCATGTATTAGAAATGGGATCAAGAGCTTTATCTTGCTCTCCCCCAGGAACTGGAGATGATGAGGGAAAGAAAAGGAGGGGGCTGGAGAGATGGCTCAGAGGTTAAGAGTACTGACTGCTCTTCCAAAGGCCCTGAGTTCAATTCCCAGCAACCACATGGTGGCTCACAGCCATCTGTAATGAGATCTGGTGCCCTCTTCTGGCCAGCAAGCATACAGACGGATAGAACACTATACATAATAAATAAATAAATCTTAAAAAAAAAAAAGGAGGGACTTCCTGCCCTAAGCTTCCCACTAGCTCATAGGGTACTTTAGAGTTTTATTTTATGTGTTAGGGCAGTTTACCTGCGTGGATGTGTGCACCACCTGCGTGCAATGCCCAGGGACTCCAGAAGAGGGTATCAGATAGATGGTTGTGAGCCCCAGTCCTCTGGAAGAGCAGCCAGTGTCCCTAACCCCTGAGCCATCTCTCCATAGGGTACTTTTATGCCATCAGGGAAAGGGTGACTTCTTGGAGATGGTTGGTTGTTATCTGCCAGTGAGTCTGTTACGGTATGCACCGGGAAGGTTGTGGTTGTGAACCAATGAGCGAGCGACAGGACAAAGGGCACAGAGCCTAGTCGGTGCCTGGCCTAGTCGGTGCCTGCCGCTAGTGCCTGAAGGGTTGGGCACAGCGAAAGCCTTCATTGTAGAGAAGTCTTTGCCCTGGGCGCCCTCCTCCCCCTCCCCCACTTCCGAGTCCATCTCCTGAACTGTGGGCCTGGGTGCTGTCTAGGCCTGGCCATTGAGAGAGAGCGCCACGGGCGGGACTCGGGAGAGATCCGAAGACTCCTCAGCTCGCTGGAGTGCAAACAGGACGAGTATGTCAAAAGCATGATCCTACACAGCATCACCCGTTGCGTGTACTTGCTGGAGGCTGAGGTGAGGAGAGGCGGGTGGCTCCCAGTCAGTCTGCCCCCCCTCCCCGTCAGCCTGCCCCTCCCCCAGTCAGTCTGCCCCCCCTCCCCGTCAGCCTGCCCCTCCCCCAGTCAGTCTGCCCTCCCCCCGTCAGTCTGCCCCTCCCCCAGTCAGTCTGGCCCCTGGCTTACAGCTCACCCCTAACCCCACCGCCGCCCAGGCAGCATCCTCAAGACCTGTCCTTCTGACTGGTGGCGGCAGAGGGAGGTCTCAGAGACTTGGGAGACAGTGGGCCCAGGACACCCGCTTCTCCTGTCTCTCCCGCCTCTCCTCACACGCTCTAGGCCTCGGCTTGTACTACCGATGACATCAGCCTGGTGGGGGAGATGCTGGATGACAAGGATAACAGTGTCAAAATCCAAGCTCTGAACGCTCTTAAAGCTTTCTCTGGAATCAGGAAGTTCAGGCTCAAAATCCAGGTGAGATTGCCGGGTCCCAGGATGTCTGTCCCCAGGGTCTGGGTCCTTTGATGCATAGGGTGAATGGTCAGGTCCTGTAAGTGTGTTTGAGTCTGAGTTTCTAACCCAGAAACAAGCAAGGGTGGTGGTGGTCCGCCTCCTCCCAGGCAGGCACACTCATCTCTGCACATCTGAATGACACTGGACCCCCCTCCCCCCCAACACCAAAGAGCAGAAAGCCCCTCCTGTTCTTAGACACCAGCGTATAGCACACAGGTGGAGGCCTCTCCTTTCAGTGCTAGATGTTGTCTGCCTTCTGACAGGCTGGCTTTGCAGCTAGGGTTCCCACACCTTCCTGCTTAGGCTTGACAATGAGCTGAAGTCACAGCAGAAGTCACAGTTCCACACCAGCCAGACGGGAGAGAGGAGAAATAGGCCAAGGTCAGGAGAAAAGATGGGAGTTTGTTTTCCACAGGCCAAACCCTATTGCTCAGTCTCTCGGGCACTCCCCTGTGTGGGAATGACAACCCAGTGGTCACCAGCTCTGCCACCTCCCTCTGTGGAGCTTGGAGTGAGGCTGAAGTCTTTTTTGGTGGCCTAAGGGCTCACCACAGGGATGTTTAAAAAGCAAACAGCAGCTGGGGACCCAGCTAGCTCAGCTGGGGGAGTCCTGGCCTCACAAGCAAGAGGCCCGGACTTTGATCCCCAGGACCCCAGGAGCCAGCAGAGGTGGAGGCAGCAGAATCAGGAGGTGAAGGCCATTCCAGGGTCTAGGGTCTGATGACTCAGAAAAAAAACAAAACAAAACAACAACAACAAAAGTAAATTCTAAGATATAAAGTCTTTGACCCCAAATTGCTTTCTAGCAAAATGCCTCTTCCTCACCAGTTAAAAATGGCTAAGGGCTGGGAGGGTAAATGTGCTGACCCGAGTTTGAGTCCTAGAAACCAGCAGATGGCGAGAACTGACTCCCAAAAGCCGTCCTCTGACCTCCACGTGCAAGCCAGGGCACACGTGTACTCCAAGTCTTACACACACACAATAATCATATATTCTTTAAGAAGTAAAAAGTTAAATATTTAATTCACACTCACATATTGGCTGTTTTCAGACAGGTTTCCCTGTGTAGCCCTGGCTGTCCTGAATCTCACTCTGTAGACCAGGCTGGTCTTGAACTCACAGAGATCAGCCTGCCTCTGCCTCTGAGTGCTGGGATTAAAGGCGTGTGCCACCACAGCCCTGCTGGAAACATATTTTGTGTGTGTGACACAGAAAGACTAACAATTCAAACAAAACCCAGGGCAAGATGGCTCAGTAGGTAAGGGCACTTGCTTCTAAGCCCGACCGACCGCCTAAATTTAATCCCCAGGCCCCACACGGTGGAAGGAGAGAACCAGCTCCCACAAGCTGTCCTCTGACCTCCACACATGTGCTCACACCTGCAGCCCCTCCCCCAAATATGGCCAGCCCCAAGAGCATGGCTCCTCCCCGCAACCTCTCCTCCAGGTGCGGCACATTTGTGCCGGCAAGGCAGGCAGGTGGATAGAGCCCTTTGCTGTGTCTGGAGCTCTGTGTGCAGGGGGATAATAGTCTGTTAGTTACTGTGGTTTCACAGCGACGATACCCCACAACGTAAAGGGGCAAAGGTGTGCTTTGGCTCACAGTTTCGGGGGG
>PVIU01023450.1:0-27445 GCA_004026605.1 Ondatra zibethicus
AGTAAGAACAGATGGCCCAGATGTCTGAGTTCTACATCCAGAACAGATTCAAGATGCTGCCTGAGATAATCAAGCCTCACAGGATACTCCAGTCAGTACTTGATCATAACTCTAAATTTTCTTTAGGTACCCATAAGATTATCAGTGCCCCCAACCAGCTGGAAGTAGCCTGGAATACTATGCCCACATTCCCAAAAAAATGGATTATGATATTTTCCTTTGTTTAAAAAAAAAAAGAGGGGAAAGTGGTGCGGGAGAATTGTCTGTATTCTGTCAATCATGTTTTAAATTAATGCTGATTGGCCATTAGCCAGGCAGGAAGTATAGGCAAGAAAACCAAACAGGAAGTAGAGGTGGGACAATGAGAACAGTAGTATTCTGGGAAGAAGGAAGTTCTTTCTCATTCCTGCCCAGACCACTGAAGAAACAGGATGTGATTTGCCCCAATGAAAAAGGTACCAAGCCATGTGACTAATATAGATAAGAATAATGGGTTAATATAAGATATAAGGGTTAATAAGAAGCCTGAGCTAATAGGCCAATCAATTTATCATTAATATAGACCTCTCTGTGTGAATTCTTTGGGGCTTAATGACTGTGGAAACCAGGCAGGACAGAAACCCCGACAAGCCTGGCCCTCATGTTACAAGAAATCATGAGAAAACAATCATAAACCATAGATGCAAGCATAAATAGCAGAATACAATAGATGGAAGAGAGAATCTCAAGTGCTGAAGATACAATAGAGGAAAGAGACCCATAAGTCAAAGAAAACATTAAGTCTAACAAAAGCTTTACCCAAAATATTCAGGAAATATGGAACACCATAAAAAGTCCAAACTAAGAATAATGGGTATAGAAGAAAGAAAGTTCAACTCAAAAGCACAGAAAGTATATTTAACGAAATCATAGAAGAAAGCTTTCCCAACCTTAAGAAAGAAATGTCTATGACAATACAAGAAGCTTACAAAATACCAAACAGACTGGATCAAAAAAAAAGTTCCTTCACCACATAATCATCAAAACACTAAACACACAGAGTAAAGAAAGAATATTAAGAGCTGCAAAGGAAAAAGGCCATGTAACATATAAAGGCAGACCTATCAAAATTACATCTGACATTTCATTGGAGACAGTGACCAGAAGGTCAGGGTCAAGCATTATGCAAACTTTAAGAGACCACAGATGCCAGCTCAGATTACTATACACAGCAAAACTTTCTATCATCATAGAAAGACAAAACAAGATATTCCATGACAAAACCAGGTTTGACCAATACCTAGGCACAAACCCAGCCTTATGCAAAATACTAGAAGGAAAACTCCAACCCAAGGAAGTTGGCTACATCAACAAAAACACAGACAAATGATGGTCTCATAGCAGCAAATCCCAAAGAAGGGAAAAACACACAAATTAATATTACCAGCAAGAAAAACTAAATTAACAGGAGATAGCAATCACTGGGCATGAATATTCCTTAATGGACTCAACTCCCCTATAAAAGGCACAGGCTAATGGATTAGATATGAAAACAAAATCCCTCCTTCTGCTGCATACGAGAAACATACCTAAACCTCAAAGACAAAAGGACATTTCATAATAGTCACAAGAAAAATCCATCAACAGGAAATCTCAATATTGAATATCTATGCCCCAAATACAAGTGCACCCTTAAACACTTCTAAAAAGAAACACTTCTAAAGATTAAATCATACATTAAATCCCACACCCTAATAGTGGGAGAGTTCAACACTCCTCTCTCACCACTGGACACGTCAGCCAGACAAAATATGGACAGAGAAATAAGGGAACTAACAGATGCTATGACTGAATGGACTTAACAGACATCTATAGAATACTCCATCCAAGCAAAAAAGAATATACCTTCTTCTCAGCACCTCATGAAACCTTCTCAAAAATTGACCACACACTCAGTAACAAAACGAACCTCAACAAATACAAAAAATTGGAATAACCCAATGTACCTTATCAGATCACCACGGTTTAAAACTAGAAGTCAACAGCAATACTACTTTCAGAAAGCCCACAAATTCATGGAAATTAAAGAATGCTCACCTGAATCATCAGTGGGTCAAGGAAGAAACAAAGGGAGAAATTAAAGACTTCCTAAAATTCAACGAAAATGACCACACAACATACCCAAATTTATGGGACACAATGAAAGCTGTGTTAAGAGGAAAGTTCATAGCACTGAATGACAACATAAAGAAGCTGGAAAAAATCCCACACTAGTGAATTAACAGAACATTTGAAAACTTTAGAATAAAAAGAAGCAAACTCACCCAAGAGAACTAGACATCAGGAAATAATCAAATAGAGAGCTGAAATGAACAAAATAGAAACAAAGAAAATAATACAAAGAATCAATGAGACAAAGAGTTGGTTCTTCGAAAAAATCAACAAAATAGACAAAACTTTATTCAAACTATCCAAAAGGCAGATAGTTTGATATCCAAATTAACAAATTCAGAAATGAAAAGGGGGACATAACAACAAACATGGAGGAAATACAGAGAATCATCAGGTCATAGTTCAAAAACCTGTACTCCACAAAATTGGAAAACATAAAGGAAATGGTACTTTCTGGGTAAATATCACTTACCAATATTAAGTCAAGACCAGATAAACAAATTAAATAGACCTATAACTGTTTAAGAAATAGAAACAGTCATCAAAATTCTCCAAACCAAAAAAAAAAGCCTAGTTTCAGCTCAGAATTCTACAATATTTTCAAAGAATTAATACCAATACTCTTCAAATTATTC
Source organism: Ondatra zibethicus (assembly GCA_004026605.1). Taxonomy (NCBI): domain Eukaryota; kingdom Metazoa; phylum Chordata; class Mammalia; order Rodentia; family Cricetidae; genus Ondatra; species Ondatra zibethicus. The sequence continues at coordinate 2,787 of PVIU01023450.1, forward strand.
CACACAATAGAAACAGAAGGAACATTGCCAAACTCTTTTTATGAGTCTACAATTACCCTGGTACCCAAACCACAGAAAGACATTACTAAGAAAAAGAATTACAGACCAATTTCACTCATGAACTTTGATGCAAAAATACTAAATAAAGTACTGGGGAATTGAATCCAAGAACACATCAGATCTATTTACCATTATACCATTTACCTTGATTTTTTTCTTTAGGTTTTCTAAATCCTGTTTCCAGTTCTTCCCCAATGCTATTAATTTGCTCCCTATCTTTTCTTGCATTCATCAGTATTTGCATAACTTGGTATTTTCAGTTGAAATTTCCACCTGCATCTGAACTTATTGGATCCTCTTCCTAAATAAATAATGTCAATAAGGTTCTAAAAATTATTTATGGACTACTAATGACATCTTCATTATATCATAAAATTTAAAAGATACTGCCTTTGTGTCAGGTGGACATAAAATGCTAACCAGAACATCAAAATGATTCTTTTAGCCTGAATTTTATCAGTTTAGCACTAACCAGTGATTGATGAAGGAAGGCTACAACTTTAGAATGAGTTTCACATCCATAGATAAATGAAATATAGGACATGAATATTGTGTGATCATTCAGTTCTCTCTTTTTTCAAATAATCAAAGAATTCCAGTTGATTTTTTTATATTCCAAAGACTTCCAGTTGATTTTTTTTTATATTCTCTGTCTATATGACCCACAAAAAGCTAATAAATGTTTAATCATTTTTTCTCTCTCTCTTCATGTGGTGTGTCTGTATGTGTATTTGTGTGTATGTGTGTGTTTCTATCTTAGATTATGAAACTGACTCACTTAGATGTTGAGTTCATGAATTTGCTCAGGGCTATTTTTTTCTTTAGTCTCTATAATAATTAACTTTCCTTCTCTCTGGAGCAAAATTTAAGTAACATTTCTTTAGACTCATGTTTCCAGATCATATTCATTGACAAAAACAAATCGAGTGCCCCATAGTAAGGAGTTGAACTTACACCAACTTTACAGCAGTAAACAACTTGACTCAGGGTATATTTTTATTTCCTCATAACACACTTTTACATCACTTACTATTGATGTCATTTCATTTTATTTGTATAGTGCATTAATACCACTTATCTTTATACTGTGGTAAGCAAGAAAGCCTGTTTGGCTCATTTTCTCCATCAAATCACACAGTATTTTGGCAATCAATATTTGTGGAGTGATTAAGTGAATAAAACATGACTCAAGGCCATATGAGTAGAAGAATAAAAAGAATTTTTGATTTTAACAAACTTATAAATTACTGACTTACTTATCCACGAGTTAAAAAATATAAATAAAAAAATATTTATTTTATGTGTGCAGGTGATTTGCCTGAATGTACGTCTGACCACCATGTACAACTGGAGTTAGTTGAAGCTAGAAGATTGCTTTGAATATGCTCAAACTGGAGTTATAGTACTTCATGAGCTACCACGTGGGTGCTGGGAATCTAGCTGGTGTCCCCTGTAAGAGCCGTCACTCTTCGTCCTTCACGAATTAAATGTTTCTTACCATTTGCTCAGTTATAACTGTTGGGAGATAAGACAAAACAAAACAAAAGTGGTCTAATTGGAAGTAGACACTTTACTGTTTCTAATTTCAAAACTTTAAAAAATATTTGCCCTTATAAGATTGTGAATCACTCACTGCTAATGAAAATATAGCCTACCAGAGTTAAATCATAATATTTAAAAGCATTAAACTATTTTGTAGGTACACTCTTTATTGATATCTTTTAAAGAATTTGACATCCATATGTATATCATTGTTTTAGTGTGTAAAAGGACAGCAAGGAAGATCAGAAATGTCGGAAATTTTAAGGAGACACAATTACATTGAGATTATTCCATTTCTCCTTCTTATTACAATCACTTTCAAAATAATGGTGCGATTTGTGTTACGTTCTCATTACAAGCTTGAAAGTATCAGAATTTTAATGTCTTGAATTCTCAGAGAATTTAAGAAAATGTAATACTACACTGACCTTTTCAATATTGCATAGACATGGACTGAAGGAAGCCACTTTTTAAAATGTATATTTATACCTTCCTCCTACCCCCAATGAGTAACCCTTTGCCTGACTTAATTAGGGAAGGTAACAGTAGAAATTGTTCAAGCAGACAAAGTAGAACAGGATATTATAATTATGAATGTAGATATATATATGTATAAAAACACAGGTGCCAAACACACATGAAAATCATACAGTATTGAATACATGTAACAATTTGACAGCTTGGTGGTATTACAACTGAAAGTTTAGAACTTCAACCAAAATATTGAATTCTCTACTTAAAAATTTTAAATTCACTGTCAGTTTAGGGAGATTTTTCCTTAGCTCCATTGATGAAATGCTAACTACAACTAGGTTATTATTCTCTGACATCCTTTAAGTATGTGATTTAAGGGTGATTGGATTTTTTCTTGATGGGTTTAATAAAGAATACTAATGTCTAAAGTTAATCAGGAGCTTATTATCTATAGCATGTAGGTGAAAACCTGAGGTACAGAAATATGCACATGTTACTCAGCAGCATTGAGCCCCAAATCTATCGTTTTAAAATGGGAAAATTATAGAAGCATTCCTGTTGCACATTTAGTGTAAGTTCATGGTTACAGTCATGTGATATGGTTGTATTTGTTTACAGGAAAATCATGTTTCAAGTAACAATTTTATGATGCTTACATAATCTTATTGTACGAAAACTTCAGTAGACTGATATATGTTTAATAACATGCATTTTTATGTTAGTTTAGGAAAAGAAGACTTCATTCAGTTTTATAGCACTTTAATCCCTTGGTTAGTAGATGAATCATGAAATCAAAACTGTATGAATAAGGAATGTTTTTCATATGGTTCCTTGTGTCCTATTGCCTAAGTAAGGATTATCTTGTTGTATTATGATTAGTATATTAATATTGTATATTATAGTTTTTCCTTATATTAGGCATCACACATTAGACAGATATTTCTAATATATTGTAAATATATTTGTATTGTAATATAATTGTAAAATAAATTGTAAAATAAATACAGAGAAAACCTTGCTATGAAAGTCTAAATATTTGCAAATATTGAATTAAATATAATTTATGCATTTGCTAACAAAATCTCCTAATTATGCGTTGAAAATTAGAAGTTGAGTTGGTGCTAAAGAGAGCAAGCAGTTTATTTAGGTTAAAGAGCTTTAAGTACTCCTTTAGTTTCACATTTATTGAAAAATGAATGGTAAAAGAGTTCAGCACAAAATCTTAACAACTTTAAGCAATCATTTGGCACTGCATCTCTAATTAAAACTTTAACTAAATTGAATTTTCCCAGCTTTCATATTACACACATACCTATTTTACAGACAACTAATACAGATTTCAAAATTTTATATAGATTTTAAAGACTATAATTTCTTGTATCTTCTTTATGGATTTTGATGGCTTAATTGCTGTGTTATGGCTGCACTTATCAGAAAGCTTTGAAAAGTGTTAATTACTTTGTACTTTGGTTAGTTATGAATTCATGCAAAATTTAACATTTTCTCTCAAGCAAATAAAATCCATGTTTATTATGTTACATAAAGTAATAGAATGATTTAAAGTTAATTCATAGGAACTCCTAGTCTGTTAAAAAAACATTTGTATAATACATAAAATGAATTTTGGAAAATTTCACAAAACTGATTTTAATTAGAATAAATCAGTGATTGGGCATGGGGTCAAATGTCTTTGTGTGTGTGTGTGTGTGTGTGTGTGTACCTGACATTTGTACAATTATAAGTTATTTGGCCAGAATTGGAGAAAATTAGGGAAAGTAATAAGTCAGTGTGTAATGGGCCATATAAATCAATCAGATTTTGCAGCCAATCCTTCACACTCAGGTTCCAGTATGACATGCTAGTTCTTGGCTCCAAGTAGAAAATTATCCCTAAAAATATTTATGAGAAAATTTCTTGAAATTGGGGATGCACTCTTATATGATGTGGTTTTATGTACAATTTAGTACAACTATACTTCCATTTAAATATCTTTTGTTCTTAACTGAAAAGCAGTACTTAATTAAGCTATATGTTTTATTTAATTAATTACTTCAAGGTCTGCTTTTATCATTAACTGTATCTATAAGCTAAAAATGAAGGAATCTGTACCACTAATGTGTATACATAGGAACTGAAGGTATGGATTTTAATAGGATACATTAAATGGGAAAAGTTACAGCATGATATTTAAACCAAGATAAAAATATTTATAGTCTCCTTACAGTGTAAAAATACTCTTTAAAATCTACAGGTCGACATTACCTAATTAATGGGTTATATCCAAATAATGCCATCATAAATTTAAAATACAGTAAGATGGAAATGCACTTAATTTTTCAAACATGTACTACTGCCACTCAGCCTCACCCAGCCACTATATCACTGCTTATCACTACCTTGAAGAAAACTGAGAACTTAGGATTTAAAGTCTGGCTTCTACTGTGTGTTGACTTCTGCTTCATTATTACTAGGCATACCAAGTACATGTATTCATAAAATACATATACTGAAAAGGCATATATGTCTGACTACATACCAGAGAAATTCTAAGTCAAATTTCTGGGGTATTATTCTTGTACTTTAAGCTCCACGTCTTGCTAGTCCCAATGATTGCAGCTTCTATTCAAAAATTTGCATGCCACGGTTTAATGCTTTATGTATTTTAATTATTCTATCCTGTTACATACCATTGTTATTTTCCATGAAGAGTAAAATTCCTAATGTATGGGACTGGATATCATTGTCTTTTTAAAGGAATAATTTCTTGTATGTATTTAAATGCCGAAGTAAGTCAATCAAACTATAATTGACTCTAATTGGGACTCCTACAAGCTCTTCATATTTTATAAAAGGTACCTGAAGTTAAGAAGAGGTGAAAAATTCAACTATGACTTTAAGTTTTCTATATTTCTAAAAAAATAATTCTTTTAAACTGGGAAAGGAAAATCAAAAGTATTAGCCATAAGAAACCAGAGATAGTTCCATTAAAAAATAATTTAACTGATTAGTCCAACATTTTTACTGTTTAACTGATTTTCTTACAAAATGATTTAAAGTGCTAACTTTTGTTATGTTTAGGTATCTCAATGATTTAAAAATAGAATCTCAGGATGAGCATGAAACTCATTTCCTGTAATACCTCACTAAAACACACTAAGCCATGGTGAATCCTCCAGACTGAATAATGTACTGTGTATTGGCACACACACACACACACACACACACACACACACACACACCAATGCCAGCACTTTATATGAATGCAGGAACAACAGAAGTTCAAGGTCACCCTCAGTTACACATTGACTTGAGAGCCAACCTGAGAACCTGAGATATATGAAATTCTATTTTATTTTATTTTATTTTCCCTGTGATCTTTCTTGGGAAAAGGAAAGGATATAAGGTGGAAAAACACACATGCACACACCCATTGTAGTTTGAATATAATGCCCCCAATAGTATTGAACATTTGAGTATTTGGTCCCAAGTTGGTGGTACTATTTAGGAAGCTTATGAGAGATGACCTTGATAGAAAAAGGATACCACAAGACAGGTGGTGGTGGCATATAGCTTTTATTCCAGCACTTGAGAGGCAGGGGGATCTGATGAGTTCAAGAGCAACCTGGTCTACAGAGTGAGTTCTAGGCCATTCAGGGCCATTATTCAGAGAAACCCTGTCTCAAAATACCAAAAAAAATAAAAAAAATAGAAATAAAGAAAGGAAGCAAGGAAGGAAGAAAAATTAAAGAAAAGAAAAAGAATGTCACTTGGAAAAGGATTACAGGTTTCCAAAATATTTCACTATTCCTAAGGTAAGCTCTCTTGTTTTCAGTTCCAGAAAGTTTTAAGGCTTTCAGTTCCTCTTCCTGCCACCATGCCTTTAATTGGTCATTATGAACCTTAATTCTCTGGAAAAATAAGATCAAAGTAAGTTTAATTTTTTTATTGCTTCCTTTGGTCAAGGTGTTTTTTCACAACAAGAGAAAAGTAACTAAGTCAGAAATTGGTACTAGCGAGTGGACTAATGCTACACCACGAATTACCATGTGGGGGTCTGTTGTTGTGCTTTTGGCTCTGTTTTCCTTGGAGGAATGAAAAGGTATTGGATTTTGAACTAGAAATTCTCTTGAACATTTTAAGCAGAGCTTAATGAGCATTTAAATAGGTGCATGAAAGGCTGAAGAGCACAATATTATTGACTGGCAGAGAGACCATTATTCTGATAATTTGGCAGCAAATGTGGCTGCTTTCTGCTCTTGTCCCAAGAACTTGCTTGGGGTTAAATTAGAAAGTAATTGACTAATCCCTTTGGCAGAGTAGATTTCAAGACAACATAATATTGATTCTGGCATGGCATATAGTCATTAGTAACCACATTTTATTTTTGCAGGTCTACAGTGAGAGAAAGCAATTAGGACAAAACATGTAGACAATACACAGTTTTGTGTAGGATAAAGGACCAAGAAACTTAATATTCCAAGCAAAGGTTTTTCTGAAAGAGATAAAAGGATTAAGAACAGGCTGATGTGAGAATCACCTCTGTATGCTATGAATATGTTTTATTTCCATTTGTTAATAACAAAGCTGCTTTGGGCCTATTGCAGTGCAGAATAGGGCAAGGCAGGAATTCCAGCAGAGATAGAGGAGAAAAAAAGGCAGATTCAGGGAGACATCATGTAGCCCCTCAAGGAGACAGATGCCCGGGAACTCTACCAATAAACCACAAGCCTCAGGTATAATACAAAATAATAGAAATGGGTTAATTTACAATGTAAGAGCTAGCTAGAAATACGCTTAAGCAATTGGCCAAACATTATACCAATTAATAGAGTTTCTGTGTGATTATTTCAGGACTGGGTGGCCTGGAAATGAATGAACAGCATCTTCTTACAGTAGGCCTGATGTGCAGTTGAGCAAAGGAAATTGTGTTCTCAGAACAAGATCTCATCTAGCTATGCTTCCATCTTGTGAGAGGAAAAGGTCCAAAGAATAAGTTAATATGCTATGCCTTGAAGAGAACAAGAAACAAAAGCTGCTGCAAATGTGATTCTAGGGGTCCAGGGTCTATCGTTAACTTGCAACTGAACTTGGCAGTATTGTCCATATGGTATTACCTGTAGAATCATCAAGCATATGAGAGTAAATAGGTTATAGAACATTCTTCCTTAGCTTCAGATATCCCGCCAAAACAGGTGTATAGCAGGGAGTCATTGCATGAGATCATTGTGTGAAGCTATGGAAATGAAGTCCAAGTTGCACTGAGGAACCCAAGATGCGGGCTCATCAAATCGGTGGGGTACCTACTGCAAATAACTGTATATAAAGAGTGTAATCAGCCTGAGTGAGAGGAAGGCATGAAAGCTGGGTGAATGGAGACAACTAACACCTGCTGTAGTATCTTTCATGGAGAAGCTGGGTGAATGGAGACAACTAAGACCTGCTGTGGTATCTTTCATGGAGAAATATGATTTGTTATTTGCATTGCAGATTTGTATTTTCTCACTTTGCTGAAATTCCACCCTTTTGGAATGGTAATACATATTCTGTAACATTGCATATTGGAACTTGGTCATTTACTTTGTAATTTTATAGGAAATTACAATTAAGAGTTTGTCTTGAGTTTCAGAAGAGACTATGATGGATTTTGAAGTTGTACTATATACATTTTGCATTTTGACATAGCCATAGGACTATAGTGGCCAGGAAGTGGAACGGGGTTGTTTGAATGAGATGTCCTCAGTAGTATTTGACATTTGAATAATTGATCCTGAGTTGATGGTACCATTTAATGTTTAGCAGATGTGGATTTTATGGAGGAATTACATCACTAAGGGTGAACTTTGAGGTTGCTTTGAGGACTTTGAGCTTTCTGTTGTGTTCTGTATACCTGCTCTTTTTGGTTCAAGAGGTGAGTTCTCATCTCTAGCTCACATGCAAAGTACCTTTATGGACTTAAACCTGCTGGAAATATAGGCCCAAAATAATCTTCTTCTATAAGGTTCCTTGGTCATGTTGTTTTACCACAAAAATCACAACATGTACATATATATGCATTTTTAATTCAATTATGTATATAAACTTCACAATATAGATTTATACCTTAATTCTGTTGTTAAAGTGAACATGCAAACATGTAAGAAGAAGGAACTTCCCTCACTACTCTGTTGCTCACTCTCCTGTTCGTACATATAAAACATATGCTGGTATACGTATTTAGCTATATTTTTGAAGATTGTTTATGACAAGCAAGACGATTGGATCAGTTTGAATGTACTCATAATTTGAGAAGCCACCTATTGCCCCAAAGCACATACATTTATTGTGCTAATTAAATTTATACAATGCAAATTTATATAATAAAAATCTAAAACATTGAAATATTAAAGGAGATTTTATTTTTTCATTAATAGTTTTTATCTTTTAATATGGTAATTGATAAGTCACTTTCTCTGCTCTTTTCTTTTCTTATCTCTAATATAATTCTATAGTTGGAAAAACACAGGAAATTACACCAAATTAGCACTAAATACAACTTCTCTGGTCGTAATATCCTCTCAAGGTTTATCAGTATAATTTAAAAGATGTTTCTCCATGGAAAACTTTATTTGCAACTTTCTAATCGAATGTGCAAGAATGGTTTCTTGTAGATGACTTTGTGTTGCATAGAAATGTGGAAAATGTAAATTGGGCTTTGGTGGTGCATGCCTTTAATCCCTGCACTCAGGAGGCAGAGGCAGGAAGATCTCTGAGTTAGAAGCCTGCTTGGTCTATAAGAGCTAGTTCCAGGAAAACTTCCAAAGCTACAGAGAAACCCTGTCTCAAAAAAAAAAAAACAAATATGGAAATGTGAAATTTTTCTTTTTAGTTTATAAAGATTGAAATATTGACAAATAAAGACTAATAGGAGTATCAATAGCAGGTATGTAAATCTATAAGCAGCAAATGAATATTACTTTAATGTAATATTGTAATTGTATATTTTGTGTATATTGTAAATTATAAACAGAAGAATATTTTGATTTAATATAGAAGGAGGAGAGAATTCCTTTGCAAAAGATTCTTCATATATGTAAGCACTAAGTTGCAGTATTACTAGAGAATTGAGGTAAGGCTCTTCTCTCATACTTCAAGTAGAAGAGTGAGCTCTTACTACTTATCTTGACTGGTTATCTAATATCTCTATAGGTGGTTGTTGATGTGGGATTCTCCTCTGTATGCTATGAATATGTTTTATTACCATTGGTTAATAAAGAAGTTGTTTTGGCAAATGTCTTAGAAGAGTAAAGCCAGGTGGCAAATCTGAACAAATATATATAGGGAGAGTTGGTAGAGTCAGATAGATATCATGTATCTGCCAAAAGAGGCAGACACCATGTAGCTGCCCAAGAAGCAAGAGGTAACAAATCATGAGCCTCATAGTAAAATACTAAAAAAAAAAATAGAAATGGGTTAATTTATGATATAAGGGCTAGCTAGAAATACACCTGAGACATTGCCCAAACAGTACTGTAGTTTATATAGTTTCTGTGTGATTATTCAGGTCTGTGTTTCTGGGAAATGAACAAGCAGACTCGGTTTTGAGTTTATAACATGTGCACTTGGATTAGGATAAAGAATTTAACACTTAAGATTTTGTAATTTAGGTTAGATTATGTTCTGAGATTGTGAACAAGAACATGCCTGGCTCTAATCCTGAGGTATATTGGTTGATGACTCAAAAAAAAGTTACAAATCCTTCTCAGTACTGTGTTAGAATGGAGATGAATAGACACTATCTGCAGGCCATAGAGTAATTACAAACTCTGCTCTTAAGTTTTCCAAATATTGTATGAAATCTGAGGTTCTTAATTCTTAGAAAAGGGAACCAATCATGTCTTAGAGCACAATTATAAATATCCCTTTGCATAAGTACCTTAGTGATCAAATATTAGGTTACCCTTTTGTGACATTTTCTGAGCTTTAATTTTTATTTAATTGAAATTATGTTAGGACTGCTGTAACATTTAAAAGAATGACTCTGTGAAGGACATACTCTCTGTCTTATTAAGTACATATTTATCCTACAGGCTAACATTTAAAGACAACAGTGCTATCTGTTAAGAAAACCAGAAATGGACTCTCTTTGGTTGCTAGCTGCAGTGGAAATCAACACGAAGAACATCTATCTATAACTTCTTTTCTGATTTCATTTTTATTACAGATGAATAAAAACAAACCCTCAACACTTAAGTTTAAAAAAAAAGAAAACATTATAGATTTGATCTTGAGATATAAAAATTAAAATTTGTTTACCAGTAATCAGCACATGTAATGATTGACAATAGACTAAGTCAATGTACTTTTTTTCAATTTAAAAGATGTACCATAGCCTGAAGTTTAATCTGATATATGTCTTTATTTCCTCTTAAGTCACCAATATAAATTTTATCACTCAAAAATCTAAAAGTAATCATGTTTGAAAGCCTAAAAAATCTTTGCTCTTTCCCATTGGCTGATAAATAATCATGAAACTTATCCAGCACTATTTGACACTCATCACATGCTGTCTTCTGTTCTTGAAGTTAGGAATATGTTTTAATCTTCTATTCATGATCATCATACTGTATTGAAATTACATTCAACAGAGCTATGGCAAAGTCACTAAAATCTGTCTAGTTTGGGAAGCTTGGGGGAGGTCTCCAGAACATTTTAATTCTCTCACCAATAGTGAGAAAGGTGCCATTATTCCCATACACACAGGAGAAAATCATCCTTATAGGAGGCATTCATTTTGCCTAAGGTAATGCTCTATACTTTCCTCTAGACAAAATTATGTATGTTTAAGTCTCTCTCTGTCTCTGTCTCTGTCTCTCTCTGTCTCTCTGTCTCTCTGTCTCTGTCTCTCTCTCTCTGTCTCTCTGTCTCTCTCTGTCTCTCTCTCTCTCTGTGTGTGTGCGTGTGATCATTGGTTTTTAAAGAACTTTAGTGTTAGTGAATGTGCTCTGCTGGGAATTGAAGAACACCAAACTGTGCCAACTCTCTGCCACTTGCTCTCTGACCACATCAAGAGAGAGTGCAAAAGTGAGAGCTTAAACACTAGAGAGCCCTCCAATCAGCTGTTAAGCAGACACACAGACAAGAACATGCACTAGGGCTCTCCACGGTTGTCATTCCTTTCTCATTATCATTTAGAAAATTTAAGGTTAATAAGACATTATGAAACATATTTCTGGGGGTATCTTTACCTCTTTCTGTTTATTAAGCATTTCTTTTAAAGTGTGATTAGATCTTTCTATAACTACTTGTCCTGTAGGATTGTGTGCTATGCCTGTAATATGCTTCATATTATAATATGCAAAAAACGGTTTCATTTACTAGAGACATATGCTGGAGCATTGTCAGTCTTAATTTGCACAAGAATTCCCATAGTGAGTGGCTATAATTTCTAATAAATATGCGATTACAGAATCAGCCTTTTCAGAACTCAAAGCAGTTGCTCATTGAAATCCTGAAAATGTTTCTATTGTATGGTGTACATATTTAAGTTTTCCAAATTCTCCAAAATGAAACTATTTGACAATTTTTATTTCTTTGCATGTCTTTGGGGTTACTTCCTGCAGGTAATGGGGTTTTATTATACAAGGAATAAGTAGGATATTGTTTAACAACTTCTTGGCTTATTGCCAAGTGATGGAAAAATCCTTTTTCAACACTTTACTATTGATATGGCTTTTTTGAAATTCTGATGCTTCCAGCCCATTTCCTATTAATAAATGACCAATTTCAACTTTACCTTGTTCTAGAGAATGTGGCTAAGCTGTATGAGATCTGATTTGTTTCATATACATGGGATGATTCCTATTCCTGACAATTGCCTGTGATTGTATAAAGTTAATTCTGAATCATCAAGATTCAAATCATCAAATTTAGTGGTTTCAAAGGTAAGACAACTTTCTGCATATTGAGTCAATAACTATATTGAGAGGTTCTGTAAAATCCATTAGTAACATGAGAATGGCATATATTTCTGATTTTAGCACAGAATTATAAGATCTTTAAACCAGATCTGGTAATGCACTCCTTTGATTCCAGCACTCTAAAGGCAGAAGTAAGTGGATCTCTGAGTTCGAGGTTAGTTTGATCAAAGAAAGAGTTCCAAGGAATCCATGGCTACATGGAGGAACTCCATCTCAAAAAAACCAATAAGATCTTTGCACCATTTTGCTTAAGTTTCCTGATTTGTAACCTGCATTTCATGATTAATTAGCATCAATATAGAATATAGGGGCTCCCGAGATTGGTTCCCTGTATAATGTGAGAAACCAACTAGTTCTTTTATATAAATTTAAGTCTCTTTCTTTTAGGATAAAAGTTGTTAATCTCTCACTGAAAATTACTACAAGCTCTTTTCCAATTTTCATTTTCAGCCCACAAAGAGGAAATTTCATCTTTAGTAAAAGGTACTATGATTTATTCTGGGTCTGATGAAGTCTTGATTTTCTTTTGAGAATCAAATCATAATCCTTTTCACATATGCCTGTAATTTCTTATTCTGTGGGGTAAAAAATATCCATTCTAAGATAATATAACCCTCTGCATAAAAAATCCTTATAGGAGAATGCAGTTACACCTTGGACCCACTGATCCACATGTGCAGTCTATAATTTCTCTTCTAACAAAGTCAATTCTCTCTCAGCTTCTGCTGATAATTTCCTGTCACAATTAAAGTTCTTGTTACCATCTAAAATTTTGGATAAACTATGCTGAGTTTGGAACAGACTCACAGCCAGCACAGAGCAAGTTCAATGGCTGAGGTGAGGTACCTTATAGATTTCATAACCCAATTCAGACTACTCTCTTTTGAAAAAATCTGAAGTTAGAGGAGTTTCAGTGTTCTTCCTTCTACTTATTGTTTGATAAGACACTTGTTTTTTTAAAGGTCCATCACTGCTATGTAAATATGGACTCTACACTATTTTAATAGGAAAGAAAACATTCTAATGGAATAGTACAGAGATTTGACACAAGGAATTCTGAGTTATTTTCTTGCCGTTTTGCTGCTGATTGGCTAAGTTGTTAAGAAGAATAATTCATAAAAAGAAACTAAGTAATTGTTCTACTTTAGTCCAGTTGTAAGAGAAGGTTGCATCTCCAGTTTAAATAAAACAATACCTTCAGAAATGTTAAAATTAGAGAGTAGCATATCAAGACTGAAGCTTAAATGAACAAGAAAACTCCTAAGACCTATTGATTTCTTATATAAATAGAGGCACACACCTCAGGAGTGACAGATTGGTTGCTCTATAATACACATCCTTAGTTCCTTCATACTTTGTTACTTATATCTATGATTGTACTGAATTTTATTGATTTTTTATTTGATGGTGTAATGCCTATTATATTTATACGTGTAATGAAATATGAAGAAATGGACTCTCTTTAGAAATTTTGTGCTATTTATACAGCATAGTAAGGCAGTGGCAGTGCATGCCTTTAATCCCAACACTTAAGGAAGCAAAGGAAGGCAGATCACTGAGTTCAAGGCTAACCTAGTATACAAAGTGAGTTCTAGAACGATCAGTGTTATACAGAAAAACCCTGTCTTGAAAAACAAATAAACAAACAAAACCAAACTAAAACCATATTTAATTATGTGTATATATCTTATTTATATTTATATAGGCAGTTCTGAATTCAAAATCTTCAACAGTTCCTGGAATTTGATATATTCAATACCTGTTTGGTTTTTTTTGTTTTGTTTTGTTTTGTTTTGTTTTTTTGATTTGTTACAATGAAGGGAAAGAAGTAGATTGTTCTAGCACAGCTAAGGATTATAGAATGTACTGACTAAATTACCTTGTTCTAAAACTTGAACATTGCTAATGAAACACTATAATGCCATCACTGATTCTTATTTTGTAAATTCCATGTCACAGCCCCGAACGTATTTTTTTTCTCTGTTTTCATCCCCAAATACATTGAAACAACTATCAAATATTTTACAAGGAAAAGGGGAAAATAGCCTGCTCAGGTTGTGACTAAAAGTATTCTCATCTATGTGATCTCTTTTATTAAAAAGGTCTTCCAAGCTTTTACCCAAGAGCCAGGCTTGATTAAAGTTATTTGCTTAGAGCTTAGAATATGAATTGCTTGTTCTCATTCCAAGACCTTGTCTACCACTGGCAGCAAAGATAAAGTCCAAGGTCTCACTTTCTCTATGGAATTTATCTCTTTGTCCTCAGATAAATTGTTTTAATTAAAATAACTTAGTGACCCTTTTCTTCCCTCCTTAGCTATAGGATTTTTTTAAGGGCTCATATTTGTCCTTGGATTGCTAGAAAATCTTTACTTATTTTTTTACTTTTCAAAATATTTTCATTTTTTTCAAATTCTTTTTACCTTGACTGGACACATTAGAAAAAAATCAATAGTTTATACCAGTTAACACCCAGAACTTGGCACATTTGAAACATGAGTATTTTCCTGTGTTTGAATTTTTTGTACTTAACAAAATTTTAATGAGAGTAGAATTTAAAACATAATCAAATAAAAGAAAAAAATCAGTTAAAAGCTATATTACTAGAAAATTTGAGATGATTTTTAATTGCTTGTAATTCATTAAAACTATTTTAAGGGACTGGAGAGATGGCTCAGTGGTTAAGAGCATTGCCTGCTCTTCCAAAGGTCCTGAGTTCAATTCCCAGGAACCACATGGTGGCTCACAACCATCTGTAATGAGTTCTGGTGCCCTCTTCTGGCCTGCAGGCATACGAGCAGACAGATATTGTATACATAATAAATAAATAAATATATTAAAAAACTATTTTAAGACTACATTTTAAATTCAACATTATTTTATTATAACAATCGTGGCTGCTCAAAATAATAAAGAGGATGAGCAGGTTTTGTAAAGACTCATTATTAATTCATTTAAATCAAGAATATTTATTGAACCACATAGTTTACCAGGAGTAAGCTTGGTGTGTAATACAGCAATAGAGCAGTGATTGGTACTAACATATTTTCTTTCTTGAATAATCATATGTCCTCATGAGAGAAATATGCCTTACTCCCAAATTTGCATATATAACAACACATTTACATTTATTAAAGGCCATGTGAAAGAAGAAATATTTTTATATCCACAAATTTCAAACTGAGATGGAGATGGAGGTATTTCCATAGCAGCAGTAGCAACAGCAAAAGTTGATAAGGACTCATATGGAAGTGTCACTTAACTGAGGATTTACCTTTGTTGGAGCAGATATAAAGGAGAAAATTATTTCAGACATTCAAAGTGGCAGGTGCACACTTTACGGAAGGTACTCTAAAGAAGGATGAACAAGAAAACCATTAGTACAAAGTATGGATATAGATAATCTGGATCAAAGCATAGATATTACTAAGTATATTAAATACCTTTCTTGTTGTACAAACAACTTATTTGAAGAAAATTTCATTTTTCTTCACCATTTCAAAAGTGCCAGTCCAGCTTTTCAGGTGTGTGTATTGGGAGCAAACAGTTCCTAACATGTCAACCAGGGAGAAGACAAGAGATACAGAAAACAAATAAAGCAATATGCAACTCCCAGTGACCTTCTCCCTCCAATTAGACCACTCCTGTTATCTTTTATCACTTCCCAATATGCCATTTTATCATAAATACATCAAATCTTAGTCAAGTCATTCCATTTGATGCCTCTTAATGAAATCATTACTGGAAACATCTGAACAGATACATCCATAGTTGATCTAAAAATTCCCTACAGATTCTTAATGTAGTCAAGATAAACTATGATCATTTTGGCTCCTGAGAAATTGATTTGAGACCCATATCCTTAAGCTAGTGTACAAAAATCATCTGAGAGACGCAGAGTTTAGTTCCAATCCCAATGATCAATATTAAACAATGTTATTCTTATTTAGATGCTTCCATTGTTTATATACAATATCAAATTCAAAAGGAAGAGTGGTAAGGAAACAATTTTCTGCACATAAAGCTTCTGCCACATTCATGTGAGGGTAATTCGAACTTTTTCATATTTAATAACTAGCTGAGGAACTAATATTTCTAGAAAGATCAGAGCATGAAAAAGGTCACATTATCCTCTTCCCTAAAATTGCAGCTATAGTGAAGACAAATTTTGAGGAATTTTAAGTGTTTTGGTTTGAACATGTCACACTTGGCATCACTCTAAAAAAATCAAGAATATATACCAAGCAGACAATTAATATTAACAAACCTACAAACATGTACTCTTACAAAGGCCAGAAGTTGACATCAGGTATACTTGCTGCATATAAAAATTTAGGAATCCATACTTTATAGTATGTACAGCAAAGAACTGCAGAAAGAGAGTGAGTGGAACTGAATGGTCATATAACTATTGTTTAAAACAGTAACAGGACGTTTAAACAAAGTATATCCTAAGTTATTAAAATGCTGTTCGGTTAGGGATATCTATGCCATGATGCAACTTACGTCTCTGTGTACATTTCAATAGTAAGAGCTGCTAAAAGTTGCAGAGGGAATGAAAGTTTCTTGTTATATTAAAACAAATAACCACCTCTAAAGTTTTCTCATTGTAAGTATAAAGATAGAAAACACAGACTCTGACTTCTCCAAGGTAAACAACTAAGTATAGCTGTCTCTTTATTGAAGGTGCATTAGCAGTTCACCTGCTCTGCATTGCTCTCTTTCTCTTGAGTTTCTTCATTAATGTCTTATCTGGAATTAATATGATATTAGTGCATTAAGAAGCTTTCAGATTATGGAAGTATATAGTCCTTTGAAGAGTCAGAATGGAAGACTCCAAAAAGAAAGAAAGAAACAAAGAACAAAGAAAGACAAGAAGGGGATTCTGCAGAAAAGCATTCTGTCCAGATGAAGACTCTCTAACCACAGTACAAGGAGAGCCACTACTGTGCTTTGTCCTGTCCCATATCATGTTTTAGTTTTCTTCATGAACACAAAAACAACTTTGCTTGTGTGCCTACTGCCTTCCTTGCTTACTGACAAGTTAAAGAAATTCACAATATTGAACTGCTATTCATTCTTTATTGACAGCATCTGGATGAAACCAATTAAGACTGCTTAATCAATACATAATTATTGAAGGATCAATTGAAAGGATTGCTGTTATAAACAAACTTAAGAAGAGTCCCAAGAGTGATAATTTTATGAATCTCTTAGGTCTTTAGTTATGCATGATTACAATAAGCATGATTTGTCTTAATAACATCTGTTCATAGCAGTGCAAATCCTGGAAAAATAGGCACAAGATTGGAGGTGAATTCACTCATTATTAGGAGCCATTCAAAAGAAATATCCAGATGACGGATGGGAATTTGGTTTTCCAGATGACAAAGAAAAATTTGAAGGTAAATTTAGCTAATACTGTCAGGAAAAGTCAATTACATGCAACACTTTTAATCTATTTTTCCAATAACAATTTTCAATAGCTTTCACTGAAATTCTATACATCAATATTTCTCATGTTGTTTTCTATCTCTACTTTACCCTAAAAGTGAGAAGAAACAGGCATGTTTCAGAACAATATGTTCATTCATCTAAGCTTACAAGGAAGAGAGAAATTAATCAGTAACATATGAATATAAACACATGGCAGACTTTGTCTAATATGTAATTATTCCTCTAATATATAAATGTTTATATAATATATAAATGTTACAATTTCTCAATTTCATATTTTCTACAAATTTATAACTGGATTTGAGGTTAGTTCCCTAACTTTGTGGTAAAATCAAAATCATCTACATATCAAAGAATATTTCTCATTTTTTTCTGTAGCTAAAATTCTCCTGATCAAAATATATTACTTTTACCAAATTACTTTTAATATATTTGCTAGAAATTTTTGAAAAATAAAAAGCTGAACTTACATAATTCTGATGGAAAGATGTGTTATTTGCATATGAATAAGAAATATGTGTTTCATACTATGTGAGTATATTCATTCACAGGAAGCATGTAATATAAATGTGATATATACAAAGACATACAAACACATACACACATATATATATATTTAATGAAATACTGATTTAAACACATTCTTTATGAAGCTTGCTTTGCTATTCCTATAAAATATACATCTACTCTACCTTAACATTCTTGTCATTTAGTTGGAATTTGTTGTAAAAGATTCTACCAAGATCCGTGACTTCTACCCATAAAGCACCGGATGCTATAGCACCTTACACTGACAACCAATATGTGTGGACATTATCAAATGTCCCCAGAGGGGAATATGGAGTGCTTGTTCCATATTGTGATCCACCACACTAAAACAATGTTTCCCAAGTATTTGTAGGTTAAAAAATTCTGACCACTGTCAAAACTAAGGTTAAGTTAACTAAGATTAAGAGCAGTAGTTCTTAACCTGTGTGTCATGACCCATTTGAGGATTGCATAGCAGATATCCTGCTTCTAGCTGATTATGTTTCAATTCATAACTGTGCCAAAACTACAGTTATGAAACATCAGCAAGGGGTGAAGGTAAGTGCAGGGCTACAGGGCTCCCCTTGTTCCACAAAACAGAGCAGAGCAGGCTCCTTCTACCAAGCCCGCCCTTTTGACTGCAAGGTCCTGGGCCAGCAAGGGGCCCTGATCCAGTGCCGGTGGATACATCCAGACTGGTAAGTGGGTCCCAGCAAGGCTGCACAGGATCCCCGGGAGGGGTCTACAGATGCCCTCCAATCCCCGAGGCTTTCTGTCCACTTAGGGGACCTCCCCCACCTCTACTGGCTTTTCTGCTTATCCCACCCCAGCTTGCCCTTGCCAATGGGCAAAACTTTCCATCTTTGGGGTCCTAAATTCCCCAAACTCAGCCTGCTCTGGGCTGAGGCTTAGGGGGAAGGGTGATTGCAGGGCTACAGGGGTCCCCTTGTTCCACAAAACAGAGCAGAGCAGGCTCCTTCTTCCAAGCCCACCCTTTTGACTGCAAGGTCCTGGGCCAAAAAGGGGCATTGATCCAGTGTCAGCAGATACATCAGGAACACAAGTGGCTCTGATCCAGTGCCGGCACATACATCCAGACTGAGGGACCAAGCCACTGAGACTCTCCTGACGACATTTGAATGAAGAGATGGGCAGGGGCCAATCTAAGAATTCCTCCAACAACCTGAAAAGCAACATGATAACATCAGAATCCAGTGAATATGCAACAGGAAAACTGAAGCAGCCGAATACAGAAGAAGTAGAAGAAATCAAATTTAAACATAACATTATGAAAGTGATAGAGACCATTAAAGAAGAGATGAAAAACTCCTTTAAAGAAAGGGATGAGAAGACTAACAAAAAGATAGAAGAAATGAATAAATTCCTCAAATATACCCTAGAAAACCAAGAAAAATCAGGCAAACAGGTAATGGAAACAATTCAAAACTTGAAAACTGAAATGGAGGCAATGAAGAAAAGACAAACCAAGAGATGGCAGTATATGGAAAATCTGTATAAATGAACTGGAACTACAGAGACAAGTATAACCAACAGAATACAAGAGGTAGAAGAAAGAATCTCAGACGCTGAAGATACGATAGAGAAAATAAACTCAGTGATCGAAGAAAACAACAAATCCAACAAATTTGTAACACAAAACATCCAGGAAATCTGGGACACTATGAAGAGATCAAACCTAAGAATAATAGGGGTAGAAGAAGGAGAAGAAGTACAGCTCAAAGTCCCAGAAAATATATTCAACAAAATTATAGAAGAAAACTTTCCCAACCTAAAGAAAGATATTCCTATGAAGGTTCAAGAAGCATACAGAACACCAAATAGGCTGGATCAATAAAAAAATCCCCTCACCATATAATAATCAAAACACAAAACATACAGAATAAAGAAAGAATATTAAGAGCCGCAAAGGAAAAAGGTCAAGTAACATATAAGGGTAAACCTATCAGAATTACACCTGACTTCTCTATGGAAACCATGAAAGCCAGAAGGTCTTGGATAGATGTGCTGCATACACTAAGAGACCATGGATGCAAGCCCAGACTACTATACCCAGCAAAGCTTGCTTTCACCATTGATGCAGAAAACAAGATATTCCAGGATGAAAACAAATTTAAGCAATATATAGCCACAAACCCAGCCTTACAGAAAGTACTAGAAGGTAAACCACAACTAAAGGAAGCAAACAATACCCATAATAACACAGACATCTAACAAAACTACACCAGCTCAACTCAAAGAAGGGAAACACACAAACCCTACCACAAAAAAGAAAATAACCAGAGTTAACAACCACTGGTCATTAATATCACTTAATATCAATCAACTCAACTCAACTATAAAAAGGCACAGGTTAAGAAAATGGATACAAAAACAGGATCCAACATTCTGCTCTTTACAGGAAACACACCTCAACCACAATGACAGACATTATCTCAGAGTAAAGGGTTGGGAAAAGGTTTTTCAATCAAATGGCCCTGAGAAACAAGCAGGTGAGGATATACTAATATCTAACAAAATCGACTTCAAACTAAAATCAATCAGAAGAGATGGAGATGGACACTTCATACTCATAACAGGAAAGATTCATCAAGATGATGTCTCAATCCTGAATATCTATGCCCCTAATATAAAGGCACCCACATATGTAAAAGAAACATTACTAGAACTCAAAGCACACATCAAACCCCACACACTAATAGTAGGAGATTTCAACACTCCTCTCTCACCAATGGACAGATCAACCAGAAAAAAGCTTAACAAAGAAATACGAGAACTAACATATGTAATGAATCAAATGGACTTAATAGACATCTATAGAACACTCCACCCAAACATTAAAGAATATACCACCTTCTCAGCATCTCATGGAACCTTCTCAAAAATTGATCACATACTCACTAACAAAGCAAACATCCACAGATACAAAAAAAATAATTAGAGTAACCACCTGTGCTTTATCAGATCACCATGGAGTAAAGTTAGAATGTATCATCAACTCCACCCCCAAAAAGCTTACAAACTCATGGAAACTTAACAGTCAGCTACTGAACCACTCCTGGGTCAAGGAAGAAATAATGAAAGAAATTAAAGTCTTCCTTGAATTTAATGAAAATAAAGACACAACATACACTAACCTACGGGACACTATGAAAGCAGTGCTAAGAGGAAAGTTCATAGCACTTAGTGCCCACATAAAGAAAATGAGAAAGCACACATTAGTGACTTAACAGCACACCTGAAAGCTCTAGAAAAAAAAGAAGCAGACTCACCCAGGAGGAGTAGAAGACGAGAAATAATCAAACTGAGGGCTGAAATTAACAAAATAGAGACACAGAAAACAATCCAAAGAATCAATGAAACAAAGAGCTGGTTCCTAGAGAAAATCAAGAATATTGACAAAACTTTATCAAAACTAATCAAAAGGCAGAGAGAGAGAACATCCAAAATAACAAAATTAAGAATGAAAAGGGGGACATAACAACAGACACTGAGGAATTAAGAGAATCATTAGGTCTTACTACAAAAGCCAGTATGCCACAAAATGGGAAAATGTATAAGAAATGAACAATTTTTTAGATAAATACCACATACTGAAATTAAATCAAGACCAGGTGAACAATTTAAATAGACCTATAAGTCACGAGGAAACAGAAGCTGTCATCAAAAACTTCCCAACCAAAAAAGCCCAGGACCAGATGGCTTTAATGCAGAATTCTACCAGAACTTCCAAGAAGAGATAATACCTATACTCCTTAATGTGTTTCCCATAATAGAAACAGAAGGGTCATTGCCAAAATCTTTTTATGAAGCTACAATTACCCTGATATCAAAACCACACAAAGACGCTACCAAGAAAAAGAATTATAGACCAATCTCACTCATGAACATTGATGCAAAAATTCTCAATAAAATACTGGCTAACCAAATCCAAGAACACATCAAAAAATCACACATTATGATCAAGTAGGCTTCATCCCAGAGATGCAGGGCTGGTTCAACATATGAAAATCTATCAATGTAATCCATCATATAAATGAAGTGAAAGAAAAAAAACATATGATCATTTCAATAGATGCTAAAAGAGCACTTGACAACATTCAACACCCTTTTATGATAAAGGTCTTGGAGAGATTAGGGATACAAGGATCATATCTAAGTCTAATAAAAGCAATATACAGCAAGCCGACAGCTAACATCAAGTTAAATGGAGAGAAACTCAAAGAGATCCCACTAAAATCAGGAACAAGACAAGGCTGTCCATTCTCTCCATATCTCTTTAATATAGTGCTTGAAGTCCTAGCAATAGCTATAAGACAAAATAAGGAGATCATGGGGATTTGCATTGGAAAGGAAGAACTAAAACTTCATTATTTGAAGATGATATGATAGTGTACATAAGTGACCCCAAACACTCTAGCAAAGAACTTCTACAGCTGATAAATACCTTCAGTGATGTGGCAGGATACAAGATCAACTCAAAATATCAGTAGCCCTCCTATACACAAATGAGAAAGACACAGAGAGGCAAATCAGAGAAACATCACCTTTCATGATAGCCACAAATAGCATAAAGACCCGGATATTTATCCACAAACTTATGAACACCTCATATTTGACAAAGAGGCTAAAATTATACAATGGAAGAATGAAAGCTATTTTAACAAATGGTGATATCATAACTGGATGTTAACCTATAGGAGAATGAAATTATCTCCTACAGAATTATCTATCACCATGCACAAAACTAAAGTCCAAATGGATTAAAGACCTCAATATAAATCTGACCACAATGAACCTGATGGAAAAGAAAGTGGGAAGGAGCTGACAATACATGGAATCAGGAGACCACTTCATATGTAAAACCCCAGTGGCACAGACAATAAGAGCAACAATGAATAAATGGGACCTCTTGAAACTTTGAATCTTCTGTAAAGCAAAAGACATAGCCATTAAGACAAAAAAGCATCCTACTGAATGGGAAAAGATCTTCACTAACCTCACATCAGACAAGGGTCTGATCTCCAAAATATACAAGGAACTCAAGAAACTAGACATTAAAATTCTAAATACCCCAATTAAAAAATGGGGTAATGATCTTAACAGAGAATTCTCAACAGAAGAAGTTCAAATGGCCAAAAGATATTTAAGGTCATGTTCAACTTCCTTAGCCATCAGGGAAATGCAAATCAAAACAACGTTGATATACCTGTTAGAATGGCTAAAATCAAAAAGACTAATGATTGCCTAAGCTAGAGAGGATGTGGAGTATGGGGAACTCTCATCCATTACTGGTGGGAATGCAAAATTGTGCAACCACTTTGGAAAACAGTGTGGTGGTTTCTCAGGAAATTAGGAATCAACCTAACTCAAGCGCCAGCAATACCACTCTTGGGAATATACCCAAGAGATGCCCAATCATACTGCAAAAGCATTTCTGCAACTATGTTCATAGCAGCATTATTTGTAATAGCCAGAACCTGGAAACAACCTACATGCCCCTCAATGGAAGAATGGACCAAGAAAGTGTGAAATATATACACATTAGAATACTACTCAGCGGTAAAAAAAAAATGACATCTTGAATATTGCATGCAAATGAATGGAGATAGAAAACACTATCCTCAGTGAGGTAACCCAAACCCAAAAAGACGATTATGGTATGTACTCACTCATTAGTGGACTCTAGCCATAAACAAAGGACACTAAGCTTATAGCTCACAAGCCTAGAGAAGTCAAATTAGCAAGGTGAAACCAAAGAAAAACATATATAGATCCTCCTGGAAATTGGAAGCAAACAAGATCACCAGGCAAAAGTTGGAAGCACGGGAGTGGGGATAAAGGGTGTGGGGGAAGGGGAGAGGAGGAAGGAGAAGGGAAAAGAGAAGGACTGGGGAGAGCTTGGGGTTGTGTGAGGGTGGAGATGGAGGAAGGGTGGATATTGGAGAAGGGAATAAGATATCTACATTAAGGGGGCCATTTTAGGATTGGCAAGACACTTGGCTCTAGAGGGGATCCCATTTGTCCATGGGGATGTCCCCAGCTAGGTACTTTGGCAGCAGAGGAGAGGGTGCCTGAACTAGCCTTGTCCCATAGTCACATTGATGAATATCTTGGTCATCACCATAAAAATTTCATCCGATGGATGGAGATAGAGACAGAGACCCACATTCACATCAGAGCAATGGACTGGGCTCCCAAGGTCCAGTCGAAGAGCAGAAGGTGAGAGAAGATGAGCAAGGAAGTCAGGATCGCAAGGGGCTGGTCCACCAACTGAGACAGTGTGCCTGAGCTAATGGGAGCTCACCAAATCCAGCTGGACAGGGACTGAATGACCATAAGATCAAACTGGACTCTCTGAATGTGGATGCCAATGGGGGCAGACTGAGAAGCCATCAATAATGACACTAGGACCTATCTCTTCTGCATGTATTATCTTTTTGGGAACCTAGTCTATTTGGATGCACACCTTCTAGGCCGGGATGGAGGGGGGAGGGCCTTGGACTTCCCACAGGCCAGGGTACCATGCCCTCTCATAAGGAAGCAGGGGGAGGGAGGAGGGGTAAGGGGGAGTGGGAGGGAACTGGGAAGGGGAGGAAATGTAAATTTTTTTGAATAAAAAAAA
>PVIU01023451.1:7628-27506 GCA_004026605.1 Ondatra zibethicus
CAATCCTATACAATAAAGGAACTTCAGGAGGCATTACCATCCCTGACTTCAAACTCTATTACAGAGCTACAGTAATGAAAACAGCTTGGTATTGGCATAAAAACAGAGACGTTGACCAATGGAATCGAATCGAAGACCCGGATATTAATCCACAAACCTATGAACACCTCATATTTGACAAAGAAGCTAAAAGTATACAGTGGAAGAATGAAAGCATCTTTAACAAATGGTGCTGGCATAACTGGATGTCAACCTGTAGAATGAAAATAGACCGTTACTTATCTCCATGCACAAAACTCAAATCCAAATGGATTAAAGACCTTAATATTAATCCGACCACACTTAACCTGATAGAAGAGAAAGTGGGAAGTAGAGAATGGTATAATTATATTATCTCAGTAAATTAGAAAAAATAAATATATGAATTCTTATTCAACTGTGTGTTATAAGGCAACTAAAATACATTTACATTGTTTCATATTCTTAGACACTTTTTTCTGAGGCAGTGAGGAAATATCTATGTAGGCAGGGAGCCAAATAAGAACAAATTAAGGATACATCCCTAGGTCAACTGGGTGAGCCAGTGAATTTATGTGAGTATGGGCAAGGGGTATCTTACAGGAGTTGAAATTGCTCAATGAAAACTGTATCAACAAAATCCACCACAACATGGATAACAGTTCACAAAATCTGGAAACCAGGAGCACACTGTTCAACCAGCAGGAAGCTTAATAAATTAGGTGTACTTTCTAGGTGCCTTAGTTAGTTTTACCTTATCAACAGCTTGGCAAGTATCTGCCCCTCTTAGGAAGCATGCTTATATATGTTTGCAAAAAATGGTGACTAGTGCATGTCATCTGTTTCATGGAATTTCTGAAACTTCTGAATTGCTACTTCCTGAGTTTAAGGAGTTTCCCAGCAGCAAACAAGGTTTCACTTTGATTTAGAACACCCTGCATTTTAACGAACTTCCCCCAAGATGTAAACTTTTATTTTTTAGAAAATGATTGTATTACTCATCTCACTTGTGAAATGCAAGATAAATATTATACAAAAGATAGAAAGACTAGTTAAATAAGCTCTCAGAAATGTTTGTTATTTTATCAAATGTTGCCCTATGGAGTGATAGCATGTGGTTTCTTTCAGCTAAACTGATACAGATGTCATAAATAAGCAAATGCTAGTGACATTTCCTATGTTGGCAAAAATTGCATGAACACATTTTGGAATATAGTTTCAATTTCATAAATGCTAACTACTTTGTTATAGAAAACTTGTTTAACTAGGCAAAGTTGTATTACATTTATTTATGCGGCTTTTGTTTAATTATGTAAAGATTTCTTGTTGTTTTACCTTGCCTGCCTAAAGCACATGATTGGTATAAAAAAAGAAAAGTTGTATGGCCAATTGCAAGGCAGTAGAAGGATAGGCAGGGCTTGTGGGAAGAGAGAATAAATAGGAGAGGAGAACAAGAGAAGAAAAAGAACAGAACAAGGGAGAAAAGGAGGGATATGCCTTGGGCCAGTCAGCCAAGCATCTGTCAGCCAGCTAGATACAAGAAGCAGGAAAATAGAACATACAGAATGACAGAAAGATATAAAGCCTGGAGGCAAAATGTAAATAGAAACATGTTGTGTTATAATAACTAGTAGGACAATCATATGATAAGGCTGAGCATTCATAACTAATATTAAGTCTCTTATAGCTTAAATTCTATGCTAGATTCAGAGGAAAGTATACCAGGACTATGAGGACGGTCTAATATATTTTTAATGCTATATACAAGTTTTGATATTGATAATGATGATAATGATCATTATTCACTTTTATATAGATAGTTTGTGGGAAAACTATTCATTGGATGTGCTTTAAAATAGTAAAGCAAACACGCAGGAGATAGTAGTGTGTAGATTAAAAAATTAGGAAACTCGTTATAGAATTAAGAATGAAACTGGAATACATGTTCTCTAATAAATTACTTTAACCATTTTTTTTTTCTTCACAGAGATGGGTATGCTTAACATCATTGCTATACTTCCCATAGACAACTCAAATTCATACTCAAATCCATTTCTATAACCAAATACCACCACTTTAATTTTTACTCAAAACATTAGACTGTGAGTTTTAGAAACTTTTATTTTTATGACTAATATTTGAAATTTTCATTTATCAGCCTTTCTTTACTTTAATATGTTTTCATCTAATGCTCTCTCCCCTCTTATCTAATATATATATACACACACACATTCCTTTTGAGTACATTTACCTGCTTGTGTTTGTGTGTGTTTAGTACTGACCAATTGGGATTCAGTCTAGCAAGTGGTTAAGATTGATTCTCCCTCTCTGAACAGCCATTTATTTTCTGAAGCTTTTTATCTAGTGTGGGACCTTTGTGAGATTTTTCCACATGCATGTTGGGTGTCAACTGGCATTATCATTATGAAGATCATAATAGTGAGCACATTTTTGAGATATTTTGGTTGTATATCTTTATCATATACAGAAGACATCCTGGTCCTCTGGCTCTCATAATCTTTATTATTAACATAATATAAAGGTAGCTTGAAATTGATTAAAGCAGAATACAGGTATCAAAGAATGGGCAGGGACTGTATATTTAGTGCTAATATCTTTAATAAAACCTAAAATTTGCAAGAAATCAGTAATGTCAATACATGAAGATCACTAGAATTTTAGAACTTGGTAGGTTACAACTAAGGGAAATAAGAGAAAATGGAAGCAAATCCATGACTTCTTTCAATAACAGAGTAATAGAGAATGTTGAGATCAAAGTGTTTGATAGACAAGGCAAATGAGAATGAAAATGAGATACTTTGTAATAAATTTCAAAACTACAAATGATTCTATACCAAATTATAGCATTTTTACAAGCTACATAAAGCTAAATATAAATATAATTGTAAAATAAAATTAAAGTTGAAATGGATAGGTATATATTCTTGAAATACAATAGTTTGAATCCAAAAAACAGTTCCAAATCCAAACTAAAATGAGGAGATATAAAGGAATTAACAACAGACATTATAGAATATTTTATACATGGTTAAAGTCCTCCAAAAAAAGAAAAATAGAAATTGTCATATCTGTAAAGAATGTAAATATACTGATGAGTTACTACATTATGACAATGTATATGAACACTTTTATTAGGAAATGCAGATGCATACTAAAGTAACAGTGTACAGACTGCATAGGTTATATTTAATAATATAGCTATATATATACTTATTCATAAATGCTTGTAACAACAATTAATGAAAAAAGAGGATATAAATTTAAAAATGACCCAGATGTGGGTATATGGGAGGGTTTAGGGGGAGGAAAGGGAAAGAAGAAATGATATAATAATATAATAATCTCAGAACCGTAAGAAAAAAAACAAGCAAGCAAGTCAGCAAGCAAACAAACAAATGGAATTCTTAAATAACGTGAATATAAAATAATCTGTCAGTACTGAATTAATTTTTTTCCATTGACAAACTAATACAGAATATTACCAAGTTTTTCTAGGAATGTTCTATCTTCAGATTACAGAAAATATGTGTTTTACGATAACCACATATGTGTACAAACATATTTGAAGATGATTGCATCATATTGCAGTATAAATGTTTGAATACCCTTATTGTGCATTAAAAGTCTTGCAATCTTAAACTGTTTATGGATTTGTCTACTACAAAGTGGAAGGAGTGTTTTGGCACTCTAAACTTATATTGTATATTCCCTTAATGTGGTGCCTTATCATACTTAATACTCCCGGTTCCAGAACAAATAAGGCAGTGCAGCAGTAATTACTGCAATCCAATCCAGTTTACATCTTAATTAAACTTAGTACTAAAGCCAAATAAAGACTGAAAAAAATTTATAGATCAACAACTGTCATGAGCATAAATGAAAATATACTTAATAAGACTTGAAAATTTGAGTTCATTACCTCAACATTTTTATGCATCATAAACAAATGAGATCACTCCTAGAAGATGAAAGATGTTCAACATTTGAAAATCAGTAAAATGTTATCCAGATAGTACAGAAGGAAAACAAAATGATGTAATTTTCTCACTAAATTCAAAATAATAAATTGGAAACATTACACACTATATGTGTAAGTCTTTAAAGGTTTTTTCAGAGAGAAATGATTGTAGGTAAGGGGATCTGTATTAAGTTCAGAGAAGGCACATCATCAAACAGGCTCAGTGTTTAAATTGCAAAATATAAAAAGAAAAAGTCATCTGAATATTAGTGTTATTTTGCTTATGGACCTTCCATGATATAAACTGGTTACCACTTACTTGTCCTGAAAGAAATCATAAACATGTACAGGTTTTGCTTGTCAATTTGAACATAAATTAATAAAAAATACTTATAAATCATTGGCAAATAATCCAATATACAGTAAATATTTTAAAGTAACAAAATCCAGTTTTAATGTCATTAAATTAGATTAGTTGAAATAAAAATATCCAAGAGTACCAGGCTTAGCTAAGGGGATAGTACATTTGGTAATCTCATATACAAATAGTAGCAATTTACCCTTAATAAGTCTTTTATGTCATTACTGAAAGTTCTAGGTAGTCCACACATGTTGAGCTTTCAATTCTCCTCCTAAACATATATCTGACAAATATAATTTTATATGTTTTACCAAAAAGTATGAAGAGCTTAGAATTAAAAATATAATAACCCTAGATAGTAAAGAAATATAATAAATCACCAACCCCATGTCAGATAAAGGACTGATCTTCAAAATGTATAAAGAAATCAAAAAATTAGACATTAAAATTCTAAATAATCCAATTAAAAAATGGAGTGCTGAACTAAACCAAGAATTCTCAACAGAAGAATTTCAAATGGCCAAAAGACATTTAAGGAGATGTTCACCTTCCTTAGCTATCAGGAAAATGCAAATCAAAACAACTCTGAGATACCATCTTATACCTGTCAGAATGGCTAAGATCAAAAAAACTAATGATAGCTTATGCTGGAGAGAATGAGGAGTAAGGGAAACACTCATCCATTGTTGGTGGGAATGCAAAGTTGTACAACCTCTTTGGAAATCAGTATGGCAGTTTTTCAGAAAACTGGGAATCAACCTACCTCAGGATCCAGCAATACCACTTTTGGGCATAAACCCAAGAGATGTCCAATCATACTACAAAAGCATTTGTTCAATTTGTTCATAGCAGCATTATTTGTAATAGCCAGAACCTGGAAACAACCTAGATGCCCCTCAATGGAAGAATGGATAAAGAAATTGTGGCACATCTACACATTAGAGTACTACTCAGCAGTAAAAAAACAATGACATCTTGAATTTTGCATGCAAATGGATGGAATTAGAAAACACTATCCTGAGAGAGGTAACCCAGACCCAAAAAATGAATATGGTATGTACTCACTCATAAGAGAATACTAGCCATAAACAAAGGACATTGAGCCTATAGTTCATGACCTCAGAGAAGCCAAGTAATAAGGTGAACCAAAAGAAAAACATATATAGGCCCACCTGGAAATTGGAATCAGACAAGATTGCCTGAAAAAAAATTGGGAGCATGGGGATGGGAGGTAGAAGGAAGGGGAGAAGGGAAAGAGGAGGAGAGAAGGGGAGGGTTGAGGAGAACTTGAGGGAATGGGATAGTCAAGATGGAGGAAGGACAGATATGAGAGCAAGGAAAGAGATATCTTGATTGAGGGAGCCATTATGGGGTTAGCAAGAAACCTGGCTTAAGAAAAATTCCCAGGAACCCACAACGATGACCCCAAGTAGGAACCTAAGCAATTGAGGAGAGGGTGCCAAAACTGGCCTTGCCCTGTAGTCGGACTATTGATTATCTTAAATATCACTACAGAACGTTCAACCAACATGGAAACAGAGGCAGAGACCCACATCCGAGCACTGAACTGAGCTCCAAAGGTCCAATTAAAGAGTAGAAGGAATGAGA
Organism: Ondatra zibethicus; assembly: GCA_004026605.1. NCBI lineage: Eukaryota > Metazoa > Chordata > Mammalia > Rodentia > Cricetidae > Ondatra > Ondatra zibethicus. The sequence continues at coordinate 13,595 of PVIU01023451.1, forward strand.
ATATGAGCAAAGAAGTCAAGGCCATGAAGGGTTCATCCACTGAAACAGTATACATGAGCTATTGGGACCTCACCAACTCCAGCTGGACTAGAAAGGAACAAGCATAGGAACAAACTTGTCCCTCTGAATATGATTGACATTTGGAGCAGACTGAGGGGCCACTGACAGTGGTACTGAGATTTACCTCTACTACATGCACTGGCTTTTTGGGATCCTATTCTCTTTGGAGGTTTACCTTGCTCAGCCTAGATGTAGTAGCTAGGGCCTTGGACCTTCCACAAAGCAAAGTGCCTTACCCTCTCTTAGGTTAGAGGAGTATGGGTTGGGAGGGTGTATGAAGGGAATGGGAGAAGGGGAGGGAGTGGGAATTTAGATTGGTATTTTTTAAATAAATAAATAAATAAGTAATATAATAAATAATAGTTACTATTAAATTTGAACAAAATGTTAATTTATAACACTATGTAGTCCAATATATCATGGAATTTCACAATAATTTTACTACTTGAAATACACAAGGCATTTTAAAAATAAGTTTCCATGAAGCTAAAATAATAATAATAAAAAAACCACCTGGGTTTTTTGCTTGTTTATTTATTTGTTTGTTTGGGGAGCTTAGGATAATTGTTTACTTGGGGATATAAATTAAGGACAATCTACCAAAATATATCAGTTCTATTTCTTTAACTGGATAAGGGAAATGTAATTATGACTTTGAGATACATCAACATGCATATCTTTCTTTTTTACTTTTACTAATGTAGGCTTTCTTTCTTTATGTATGATTTTTGGTGATAAGTTTTCATTCATTTTTATTATAATATTTCTTTCTTCCCATTTATAAACTTCCCATATGCCCATTTTTGCTCTTTTTCAAATTCATATCCTTTTTAATTAATTGTTGTTACATGAATGTTCTCCTCACTATATAAATAAAACCTACTCAAATTGTATAATAACACTGATAAGTATGTTTTCAAGGCTATCCATTTAGCATTGGATAACCATTTGGTATGTTATTCCCTGGAGAAGACTATATCTCCCAGACTATATCTGAAATTTCTTAGTTGCTTCTTATTCTTTATGTATGGTTGATGTCTCAAAATATTTCTCCTGTCCACTTCAACATGTCTATTGTTATTGTCTTCTTTCAGATCACATTTTGGTGAGAGTTTATGGTTGTAGCTTTTGATATTACTAGGAGATATAGTCTCATAGGAAACTCCTGATTTTCCAGCTTTTATAAACTTTTTGCCATCTATTTCAAAATTTTCCCTGAGTTTTAGTGCAGTATATATTCTTTACCTAAATATAAATTTTGTGGATACTACGGGATCAAAGTAAATACAAAATTATTTACAAGATAAAGAATTTTATCTCTCACTGTAAGTAGATTATTTATGATATGCATTGCCACTAAAGTAGCATATTTTCAACTGGGAGTATGAATAAATATACTTTGTTGATCTACCTTTCAACTAGATAAGTTGTTAATTTTTAAAATTTATTTTGCGGTCTACTTTGACATAACTCAATATTACATAGAAAATGTTAGTCATTTTGAGGGTGTTTTGTACAGTTATTTCCTCGCTATGAGAATATTACTGGTTCATCCATTATTTGGAAAGGCAAAATGAATAAAATGTTAGAATAAAATAAATTAAGTAGAAAGCACACTCTATCATCAAGCCTACTAAGTGAATAGAATGAAATATATTCTGGAAAGATTATTTTCTCATTAATTTCATTTCTTTTTATTACACAGTATATGTGGGTAACCCAGAGTTGTCCTCTGATCATAAGTAACCCAACATTTCATGTCCTCAATTATTAATTCTCTTAACTTAAAAAAAGATAAAGATTTTTTTGTTTCTCTGCACTTTTGTTCATATGAAAATAAGTAGTGTTGAGGAATGACCTGCCTGAATTTGTACCTCCTTTAGAGATAGTTCTTGAAAGAATGATTATCATTTAATCTCTTAATAAGCTAGAAACACAATAGGTCGCAGATTATACCATCATCATTTGTAACTAATGCCTTGAAGCAAATACATAGGTTAAATGTCTATGTGACTACTGCAGATGCTTATACTATAATTTATATCTTATGAATATTTCTTGAAAATAAAACAACTCTACCCATTGTAAATAGAAGCTAAATCTCCATAAAATTGCAAATATTTGAAAAGTGATTGAATGCATTTTTAATTATAAGGCTTTGTTAAAGCATAAGATTAGTTTTTTCATTAATTTCACTTTTTTATTGTATACCATATTCAGCTTTCTCTTTCAAACAAATATATTTATAAAAGTAAAAAGATTTACTTTATGGGAAAAACACTTAGGCACTCAACTATTTAAAATTTTTCTATTTCAAATATATGATAATTTATCTTAAATGTTTGCTTTATTTTTAGAAATCAATTTTACCTATAAGTTGATAATCTAAAAAGATCGTTCTTTCTATAAATATCCATTTAACAAGTAACATTTAATCTTTCATTTCATTATTCAAATTAACAAGTGATTTCCCAGAGTTTATTATTTGTTTTTAACTCTGCAACTTCTGGAGTTAATAAAGATCAGTGAGATTTTTGGAAACTATCTTCTGTTGCTCAAATTACTAAGAAAACATATACATAATCTATTGGAAGGAAGAGAACATTTATGCCAATGTACAAGAAGGAGAAAAAACTAGCTCATCTAAGAGTAAAGACTCATAAAATCCCTATAAGAAAAAAGTTACTCATGAAAATTCTGAAAAGTAGGAGTTTCCTTCCAGCAGACAAATGGGTCTTAATACATTAATGTCTAAAGTACTAAATTTAGTCTTGTTTTAAGATTTACTTTTATTAATTATTAATGTGTACATGTGTGTATCTTGTGGGTTTTTGTATGTTACCATTAGTGCCTTAAGAGCCCAGAAGAGGGTGTTGAATCTCCTGGAACCAGATAGATTTTGAACAATTTGTGTTGGGTGCTTGAAATCATACCCATGTACTATGCAAAAGCAGTAAATGCTTATAACCTCTAAGCTATCTTTCCAGGCCCCAAAGCACTTAATTAGAAGATAATATTTGCCACTGCAAAGACTGAACAAATAGAGACTATGGTATTTGAGGTGGTGAGGGATGAGTTTATCAAGCTAGACAGTGGTCTGAAGTAGTTTATCAAAGTAAAAATTCAGACTTGTCCTGCCTTGATATGAGCAATTTTGCCTTGTCTTATAGTACCTTGTTTTGTCATGTATGACAGTTTTCCCTTGGAAGTCTGTTCTTTTCTGAAGGGAGATGGAGGGAGAGTGAAGAGGTGGTGGTGGGAGCTGGAAGGAGTGGAGCGAGAGAAAATGTGGTAAAAATGTAATGTATGAGAGAAGAATCTATTTTCAATTTTAAAAAATGCCCTTGAACTTCAAAAAATAAATCAAATGAATCACAATTTAACAAAATTCAGTACATAGAAAAGATTAAAATTAAAAAGAGTAGTATAACTGTGGATAGTTTGAAGTTCAAAAAATTAAAAAATACAATATGCAAGTTACCTTAAGAAAATGTGATTTTTCTAGTCATATAGCAACTTCAGTTAACAAAAAGAAAGGACATGAATTTGGAAGAGAGTGAGAAGAGTTGTAAGGGAGAAAGGAAAATGGAAAGGGAAGAGGAGACTGATGTAATTATATCATTTAAAAATATTTTTAAAAATTACAAAATCTAAATCCTATTTTTTAGGTATTTTAATAAAGTTCAATAGTTTTCAGCAGAGAAGCAATGATTATCACCATGAAAAATATAATAGAGCAAAAATCAATAAGAGTCATTATATAGAAACATTAAACATTCAATATAATAACCCAAACAACAAAGCACTGAAGTGTATGAACTCAGCAAATCCATGTGTGCAAGACATTTAGTCAACAGATATTCATGTGACTTTCCTTATTGCACCTCCACTTTGTGTAGATAAATTTTCAATGATCTGTAGAAAATATGAGATATATATCATCATTGGTTTTGGTTTCATCAATTATTAGCTATACAACCTAGGACAGGATAACTTTTGTACCTTTTCTAAAACTGGAGAATGGAAAATAAATATGCAGTTTTTAAAAATTCGTTTTAAAAACTAGTTCATGGTGATATTGAAATGATATAATATGTGCCAATCTTCATTCACGTTTTGCTTTAGCTACACAGTAGTATGACAATAGTTTCCTTTAAGATGCATTCTCTTGATAAACCAAGAAGCAGGTAAAGGATCTGACTACCAAGCCTCAGAACTGAGTGTGGTAAAAGGAGAAAACTTAATTCTACAAATTAGCCTCTACAAGTTGGTGAAAGTGTGAACACCTCACTACATACAAGATAAATATAATTCAATTCAAATTTCATTTAAAGCAATTTTAAGTCAATTAGGCATATTGATTATTTTTTGAGCTTACAAAATCATGCCTTGAATATGAGAACCGGGAGATATATTTTTATTATTCATTTATTTATTTTAAAATTAATTTACTGTCAACTTCATATACATAAAACACATTGTGTTCACATTCATCCCAATTATCTCTTTGAATCCCTGCCCCTCAGGCCCACCCTCCCCCCATCAACCCCTAATCCTACTCTCAAACTTTGTTTTGCTTTGCTTTTGATTTTGTTCTATGTACCATGTGATTAAATCAGAGTAACTGGTGTGGTCATCACTATGAAGCTTTCTTTGGGAAAATAAGTACTTTGCTTATTTTACAGTAGCTGCATCACAGAAGACAATGACTTTCTTTATTCAGCAGCCCTGGGATGATATTTGTTTTCTTATGTATATTTTTGCATGGCCATAATAACCTATTTCTGATCTCTGAGTGAATACTTTAGTTTTAGCCTTTTGCAGGACTTATTCAGGAAACTGCTTAAATTCCAGAGTACATTGGCCTAATCATGCTCAACAGACAGCACTTCATTCCCTCCCTTCTTACTACTTAGCTCTTACATTCTCCCTCTTCCTTTTGTCACATTATCTCAATATTGGAAGGAGTGATATGGCTACACCTTTTATTGCTGACACTTGTTTTCAGCACCTTAATAATCCATAAGTCTCAACATTAATTGCCAATCTCTAAAAAATGAAGATTTTCTGATAAAGGTGAAGCATAACACAAGTTTATGGTTATAAATTTAGCTACTTCAAAGCCTGTTTAACAGCATGTCTGTTTAGCAAAAGAACAGTAGTATATTCACTTAGTATCTATTACTTTCCCTGCTATGGGCCTTTGACCAGACCCATGATATTGATAATGAAAGTCTTCTTATAGACCTATGCTCAATGCCAATCAGAAATCTGGTGGTTGTTCCATATATATTGTACTACTATTGCACAAGTCACTGTTCTTGCAAAAAATATCACTGCTGACTTTACTTCCCTGGAGTCCTATATGGCAACTTATGCCACTTTGAAGCTGAACAATCAAGAAGGAATCGTCAAGATATACCCCAGCATGTTACCTATGAATTTTGTAAAAACAGGTGTGTGGTGTCTTCAAAAATAGAATTTTGTCATCCAGTTCTCTTGGACATAAAATTGCAATGGCCACAACCTCAGTAGTTTTAAGGGTCACTGTCATTTTATTGAGCAACAATTCTTAGGGAGGTGTCCTACATTTCGCACTGGAATTTTTATTTAATAACCCAAGGTTCCTCGAATCTGCATTACACATCCATGCATAATACCTTTTAAATTTATGTTTTTTAATTAGCTCATACAGTAATGCCTTTCCATGTGACTTGATGTTTCTTTAATTTCAGTTAACCCACTATCTGATGCACATCTTCAATAGAAATCATGTTGTTCTTTGGGTATTTTCACTGAACAAATTTCTGTATTTATGATGCCTTATATTTTTCTTAGAATAGAACTGCATAGGTGTTACATAATTACTGAGGTTCCCAACTGCAGAAATAATATTTATTAATTTAAGAACAATTTGATATTACCTATTTGGTTGTGTTACCCACTATATAGGAGTTGGAAAATTTGTTATTTGATTGCCATAAAGTTTAGTTTTAAAAATCAATTTATATTAAATTGAAATAAAGAATATGAACTATTGCACAAATTCTAATTGGTCTTAATAATAAAAACCCAGAGTCAGATATTAGGGTTGAAAGCTGAAAGGTCAGAGAAGCAGAGCAGCCAGCTACTACTTCTTACCTCTACAAAATTCTTAGAACCAAGGAGGCAAGATTCTGTCTCTATGAATCTTCAAACTGAATGCCATCTCTAGGAAGCCTCAGACTAAATCCACTAATCTTCTATCTCCACCCACCTTATATTCTTCTGTTTACCCAGGCATATAATTTCCCATCTCCACCATCCTAATGCTGGGATTAAAGCCACCACCATTTGACCCTCTTTCTCTTTTAAACTAATTCAAACTTATGTATCCCAGGGTGGTTTTGACCTCATAGAGTTCTAACAACAACTGTCTCTTGAATGCTGGAATAAAAGGTGTATGCCACCACTGCCTAGCTTCTATGGCTAACTAGTGTGGCTAGCTCCACACTCTGATCTTCAAGCAAGCTTTATCTGTCAGAACACAAAATATCACCATAATGAAAAGAAATTTAAAAATAACCCTAATTAAACCTTAGTTAACAGAAGTGTTGAATTAAATGATGCTTAAATAGCTAATAACCATGATTGATATACTATGAGATTTAAGCAGAGGAACTTCCTTAATTATAGAAAAGTGTAATCTTTAGACTCATTGTGCTGGTGTTTTCAACAAAGATATTGCATCTTTATGCAAACTGAATATTGCCATTTGTTTCTATGAATTATGTGTCTGACTATAGATTTTACTTAATGCTAACCTTAAAGAAATGAGAAACTGTTACTTCCTATCAGTTGGTATCGCTTCTTTAAACGTGTGATGGAACTTATCAGTAACAGTTTCTAGTACAGGACTTGTGAATAGCTGTTTTATTGTAAATTAAATATGATATTTATTATAAATTTGATCTTTATGTTTAATAATGTAATCAATTTAGGTAATATTTTATTATAATTTCTTTTGCCTATATTACCTAATATTAACATTAAATTCTTACTAATATTCATTATTTTATCATTTTTCTTAATTTTATGTGTTGGGAATTTTACTTTCATGTATGTCTGTAGACTACATACATGTCTCCTATACATCACAGGAGCCAGAAGAGTATACTTAATCCTCTGGGACTAGACTAAGAGATAGATATGAACTGACAGGTGAGTGGTAGAAATAACTCTCCTGCTTTCTCAAAGAGCAGCCAATGTTTTTAACTGCTGAGCTGTTTCTCCAGGCCATAATATTTCTTATTTTTTATAAAATCACTGTGATTTCACTTACTGTTTTTTTTTTCTTATTGGAATCTCCTCTTTTATTGTGATAGCTTAACAAAACAATTAATTGTAAATCTTAACAAATAATCAAAATTAGACTCCATTGCTATTTTCTAATTGCTAGACTATGCTTTGTTTATATTTGTTCTGATATTAATAATTCCCTTCCTTTTTCAAGTTTTGGTATTAATTTGATATGTATGTGTATAGTTGCTAAAGTTATATAATTAGTTGTTTCCCCTAACTTATTTATTTTGTTTATTTGGCAAACAATGGTATGAAACACATCATAGAGGTTAGAAGAAATCTTGTGGAAGTAATTTCTGTCCTCCCAACATAATGGGGTACAGGAATTGAATTGAAGTTTCAGACTTGGTGGCAAGAACCCTCACCAATTTAGGCATGTTACTGGTCAAAAATTAAAATTTTCATTTATAATCTTTATTTATTTATGTAATAATTTAAGATTATTTCTCAATATTCCTAGTACTATTTTTGTTGCAGCCTACAGCCTTTGGTATATTATGGTTTCATACCTAGAGAAAGTGTTGTGCAAACTGTAATGGAAGCCACGTAATCAATAACCCTAATGGTATGTGATGCCTACAAACCACAACAATGACTAGCATGAAACGATATCCCCAATGGTACAGTAGAAGCACTTACATCCTGAGGGCTAATCAACAGCTATCTACTTGGCCTTAAAGCTCTCCCAATAGGAGGGAATTCATGCCTGATACTGTAAACCAGGACAAACTTATTTGATATTATGGTTAGGACATAGAACCTATAGGAGAAGCTATTATTGCCATTTTCCCAAACCAGAATAAAATATAATCTCTATCAACATTTTTTGGGGGTTTGTTTCTGTTGTTTTTAGGTTTTAGTTATTCAAGACATAGTTTCTCTGTGTAGCCCTTGTTGTCCTTGAACTTGCTTTGTGGATGAGGCTGGCCTCAAACTCAGAGGCCTGCATATGTCAGGCTCCTGAATACTAGGATTAAAGTTGGCTATCTGCATTCCTAATATTTAAATTTACATATAGTAACAAGTATAGTTCCCACTGTTCATCCCAGAAGCTTCTATTTGTATCAGAATCATTAAAACCTTGGAATGGGGATCAAAAAATTGATACCTTAGTGAAATCACTAGAAACATATGCAGGTCAGGAGATTCAGGCTTTACAAGAGACAATGATAAAAAGATTTGAAATGATTGAGGAAACTATTGGAGCTGGTGAACAGAGTAAGAAGGCACAAGGACAGGATACAACATCACCACCAGCTGACAGAACTGGTTTACCCAGGGTTTTAACGTCATATGCTGTAATTTACTCTAACAAAGCATCAACTTCTAAAGGCTCAAAGGGAGCCAAAGAAAGTAGATGGATGCCAAAGGAATGAATGATCTAAAAGAAATTAAGCAAGCTGTCATTAATTATGGCTTGCACTCTGCATTTTTTAAGGAAATGATAAGGACTTGGGTTTTTATGTCAGAGCTACTCCCCATGATTTCTCTCAGTTAGTGTCCATGGTATTGGATGATGGTCCTTCCTTGATGTTTGGAATTTATTTCAGAGAAGAATCCAAACATATGGAACAGCAAGGAAGAGCAAGAGGTGTGGAGGTTCCCCAAGATCAGATTCTTGGCATGGGAGTTTATGCTGATCCACAGGTCCAAGCTCTTTACAACGAAGAAGAATTGTCCCTATGCCATAAAGCAGCCTTGAATGCTTGGGTTAGGATACAATAACCAGAGTAAAGGGTAGAATTATATACCAGGCTTAGGCAGGGACAGAGAGAACCCTTTACTGACTTTTTGCAAAGATTAATTATGGCTCTGCAAATGGGAGTAACAGACCCAGAAGCTAGACGAATAATTCTTGAACCTCTGGTTTTTGAAAATGCAAACTTAGAATGTAAAAAGATAATTGGGCTTTTAAGGTCTAGATCAGCACCTATGGATGAACGGATTCAGCATACGATGAATGTTGAGACTTTTGGCTATAATGATGAATCTTGGGTAGGAGAAGCGATATCCAAAGCAATGAGGAGACATCAAACTGCCAAATGTTTTAATTGTGGTAAATTAGGACATCTGAAAAGGGATTGCAGGCAAGGAATTTCTATGAATAATATCTCCTCAGGGAATGACAAAAATGGGAGACCTCAGCCTTCAATGCTGCTGTAAAAAAAGCAATAAAGGTCTAAATGATGGGTTAAATGTGGAGGATGAGTCAAAAATTCCAATAGGACAGAGTAAACATATATTTTGGCAGACTTCTATTAACGATCAAAGATCAAAGCTAAGAGTCTGTATAAATGGCATCTTTATTGAAGGCTTATTAGACATGGATGCAGATGTAAGCATCATTATTCCAGAATCTTGGCATCTGAATTGGCTTCTTCAAGAGGTAGATGTTCAGTTTCTGGGAATTAGAACCCTATCTCGTGTAAAACAAAGCATGAGATGGGTTGAATACATAGGGCCTGAAGGGCAAATAGGAAGACTAAGGATATATATAGCCAATAAAGCAATAAATTTATTGTGACATGCTACAGCAATGGAATACCCAGATTAACATTCCTGTAGTCCCATGAACTCATAATTCTGGGAAGGATATAATGAGGTATTATGGTAAAAGGTCACCAGCCATTCAGGCTGTACAAGAACATACAGCCACTAGCAAACATTTAGAGGTACTGACAGCCTTACATTTAAAATGGTTAACTGAAAAGCCAATATGAATCATGCAGTGGCCTCTAGCTGAAGATAAATTACAGGCTTTGGAACAGCTGATATGAGAGCAACTAGATGCTCACCATATTGAAGAATCAACCAGCTCTTGGAATTCTCCTGTGTTTGTTGTAAAAAAGAAATCTGGTAAATGGAGAATGGTGACAGATCTAAGAGCTGTCATCAAGGTAATTCAACATATGGGTCCTCTGCAATCTTGAATTCCTTTGCCTTCTCTATTACCAAAAGGATGGCCTCTTATTGTTATTGATTTGAAAGATTGTTTTTTTACTATACCTTTACAAGAAAAGGATAGAGAAAAATTTGCCCTCACAGTGCCTACTTATAATAATTCTCAGCCTTCTGGGAGATATCAATGGACTATTCTCCCACAGGGAATGCTCAATAGTCTCACATTGTGCCAATATTTTGTAAGTCAGCCATTGGAAATAATTCGTAAGCAATTTCTTAAGTCTCTAATTTACCATTATATGGATGACATTTTGTTGTCTGATTCAAATAAAGATACTTGAGAAAGGATGTTTGAAGAAGTAAAGAAAGTCTTGCCTAAATGGGGATTACAAATTGCACCTGAAAAGATTCAAAGAGGAGATTCTGTTAATTACCTAGGTTACAGAATAGGCTTACAGAAAATTAGAACACAAAAGGCACATATTAGGAGAGACCAATTACAGACTCTTAATGACTTTCAAAGATTGTTAGGAGACATTTCCAGTCTACGACCAGCTGTTGGGATAACACCTGATCTAATAGTTCATTTAAACAAAACCTTAGATGGTGATAAAGATTTGAATAGTCCCAGAGAATTAACATCTGAAGCAGAAAAGGAACTGACAATGGTTGAGGAAAAATTAGAGAAGGCACATGTGGATAGGGTGAACCAAAATCTTAGATGTATCCTAGTCATATTGCCTTCTAGAATTTCTCCTATGGGGATTTTAATGCAGAGGGAAAATATTTTAGAATGGATATTTATACCACATAAACCAAGTAATAAATTAAAAACTTATGTGGAAAAAGTCTCTGAATTAATTTTGAAAGGTAAACTGAGACTTCGCCAACTAGCAGGTATAGACCCAGCAGAAATTATAGTGCCTTTTACTACTGATGAAATAAAAAAAGTTATGGGAAGACAATGAATCATGGCAAAGAGCTTGTGCTAATTTTTGGGAGAAATTAATAGCAGCTATACCAAAAGTGATAGACTTAACCTCATAAAGAGTACTTCTTGGATTCTTTCTTGAATTGTACATAATGCACCAATAACTGGAGCCCATAAATTTTATACTGATGCAAATAAATCAGGGAAAGCAGGTTACAAATCAGACAAATTGAGTAAGGTGGAACAAAACCCTTATAATTCTGTCCAGAAGGCAGAATTATATGCCATTCTTATGGTGCTAAGGAATTATAAAGAACCTCTTAATATAGTTACAGCTTCACAATATGCAGAAAGAGTTATCTTGCATATTGAAACTGCTGAATTTATACCAGATGACACGGAATTGACTTCATTTTTTATCCAGATGCAAGACATAATCAGGAATAGGCTTTGTCCTCTGTATATATCAGACATCTGATCCCATAGTGGTCTACCAGGTCCTCTAGCACAAGGTAATGCTGAAATTGATCAATTATTGAATGGAAGTGTGCTGCAGGCCGCAGAATTTCATAAAAAACATCACGTCAATAACAAAGGTTTAAAGAAAGAGTTTTCTATTACATGGCAACAAGCTAAGGAGATTATAAAGAGATGCCCTACTTGCACTTTCTATAATCAAACACCATTGCCTGCAGTAACCCAAAGGATACTCAAAGGAATGAAATCTGGCAGATGGACGTGTTCCACTTTACGGAATTTTGTAAATTAAAATCTGTACACCACACCATAGACACGTATTCAGGTTTTCAATGGGCAACTGCCCTGAGCTCAGAAAAGGCTGTTTTGGTAATTACACATTTATTGGAAGTTATGGCCATCATGGGTATACCTGCACAAATAAAGACAGACAATGGTCCAACATATGTATCTAAGAAAATGAAATACTTTTTTGCTTATTATAACATAAAGCACATTACAAGTATACCAAATAATCCCATAGGTCTGGCAGTTATAGAAACTTCAAATCGTACTATAAAGGATATGCTGAACAAGCAGAAAGGGACAGAAAATACCCCCAGAAATAGATTGCATAATGCTTTGTTAACCTTGAATTTTCTTATGAAAATGAAAAAGGAACAAAAACAGCAGAGAGGCATTGGATAATGGAAAAAACTTCTGAATTGAATCAACCATTATATTTCTAGGATGTGTTGACCTCACAATGGAATCCAGGAGATGTACTAATTTGGGGCAGGGGTTTTGCTCTTGTTTCCATAGGAGATGAAAAATTATGGATACCACCAAAATTAATAAAGATTCGCTTTGAAAGGGGAAAACCTATTGAAACAGAGAAATGAAAGCTTATCCACACTGGTGATAACCATACAGGTGGTAAGGAAAGCATTTAGGATAGAGGCAGGGCACTGTTCTTGTCTTTGCAGGAAAATACTGATCTTCAAAAATTCAAGAAACCCCTGATATTTGAATGATGACAGGTAGAAAAATAACTATCCAATAATGATAATCAAGAAAATCAAGTATGGTTTGTAAGTACAAAAGATACAATGTATACATTTATATATATGTATATGTATATATGTATAAATTTGTGAATATATAAAGCTGGTTTTAGAGTTGGACGTCAGCTCTTTCCTTCTTTAAATCCAAGCATGTTGTTAAAATCAAAAACCCAGAGTTTCTATGTCATGTCAAGATCTGTTTGATGTGGGACAGAAAGAAAAAATTATTTAGAAAATATCTTTGCTTTTCTTCATATCTATTTTTGTCTTTACCATACCTTTCATTGAATATATATGTGTGTATATGTCTATATAAGTAATGCTTAAGTTTTCCACAATGAACAATGAATTTTCCTGCAGTAATCTTTGAAGTTTCCAGGAAGAAGATGGGGCCCCATAACAACAACTCCACCTGGTTGATATGACATCATGACACTGAAAGCACTACTACAAGACTTGTTTTGGGTACCAGCTGCACAAGATGGTTCCAACTTGGTTAGCTGAAATGGTGCACATCTTTTACAATGTTTTGGCCAGATTTCCACAAAATACTCAGAGACTATTTGCAATCTTATCAGACATTAATCTTGAAATGTAATCATCATTTTAATTTCACAGGATCCCCTAGAAAGAACGTCACCCCATGACAGCTGGAAATAATTCTAGAAGACGACATCCCCTCTCCCAGCACAGTTTGTCCTCAGGCTTAGGGACATCATTTAGGGGTTGATTATAATTGGTATATGGTTGAGGGTTGGGGGAGGAACTTTATAAGCTCAGGGACCTTTTTGAAAAAAAAGAGGAAAAATTGGATGATGGGATAATAGATTGGTGTTTGTGAGTTATTATTTACAGACAATTACATTGGTATAGATTCTTGTATGTTTATACAATGTTAAATTATATTGAATATTGTATGCATGCATGCTTCTACCTCTGTTTAAAACATTTTTTATGTATTGATACATATATATGTTTACCATATTGCAGTGTACATTTCTGCCTTGGATCAAGATACTTGTACATTGTTTACATTTGGAGGTCATTGTCTTCATTTATTACACAGTTGTTTATTGTCTTAGTCTTTAAGTTAGATAGGTATTAAGAGTTATAGATCAATAGTCATCTATTTTTGTCATACTTATAGTTAGACTAATCA
>PVIU01023452.1:0-27406 GCA_004026605.1 Ondatra zibethicus
TATTTTGATTCTGGCAGAAGCATTGCAGATGATTGTGTTAACTAATCTTCATCATTATGAAAACAACTCTGGGACTATATATTACTGAGAATGCATCCAGAGTCATATTTTGATATATGGAGCTGGCACTGACATAGTTATACAAATATAATTTTTATTTCTCAGTGTTTGAACTGGAAATTCCTTTTAAAAAGAGTACAGAGTTAAACTCATGTTTAGACTGCTATGTACCTATGCATTGACAGAACTTCTGTTGGGAATATCTCATCTATACAAGTAGATCAAATGTGTGATAACAGCATTTAAAGTAAGATATCATTATAATATTACTGTGAAAAATGTACTGAATCTTTAATATGTCATTTGTGGTGTTCACATAATGAGAAACCACACCTCACATAATAGTTTAAGTCCCCAAACAAACTTAAGTAGAATACTATTAGAAGTCACTACAAGGTAATGAGATCTTGTTAATAATTTTATTGATTGATGTTGAGCTGTGACCACATTTTTAAACTACACATTTCAAACAATTTATTATTCATAGTTAAGTCTTCATTTTCTCACTAGTATTGCTACAATATTCCAAATATAGAGTGTCAGTTTTAAGAGGATTATCCTAATATTTAGTGTTACAAGATTATTAATTCTTTAAGAAGCATTTCTTCTAATTTATATTTTTCAAAAGAATACTGTATTATGGCCCATTTTGCAAATAAAATGAATAAAAAGGAAATGGAAAGATACATTGTATAAATGAGAGGGAAACTTTAATTTACTTCTTGTGAACGACTTATTATGTCCTAATTTTTGTACTTTATTTGAGATACTTTATTTTTAATTGAAATATTTCATTCTTATATTAAAAATTAAGTGATTTATAAAACTTATGCATGCTAATTCATTTCCCTGTTTTGTTTAAAGACATATATAGAATGTGTAATGCTCAAATAATTAATATATTTAGTTGTTAAAATATTTGTACTTTGTATATTCATTCATTAAAGTGAAAATATTATGGAACGTTTCTTTCAGCTTTTAAAATATATAATACATTTTCATTATTTATAACAAAACTAATGTATAACAGCACAGTAAATTGTCTATGATGACAATTAAGGTAGTCAATCTGATTACAGGGGAAGGCCAGTTTAGAGTTCTTTCTCCTTGATTTCATTTAGGTGGTGTGTGTGTGTGTGCGTCTTCTTTAATTCCTTCAATTTTTTGAGAAAGATTATGACTATTTTAATTTTTGTGTTCTGGAGTTCACCTAAGTAATTTTCATTGACATTATAGAACTAATAGATTTTAGAGAGAAAATAATGACTACATTTTTATATTGTTTTTGCTGTAATGAGATCTGGGCATGTGGACTTTCTTTTTCAGTTTTAAATTTGTTATGAATGGAACAGTTTGGGGAGGAAGAGAAGTGTTGCAGACAGTTTGGACCTAGAATTTGGAAATGGCTAAGGTGTAATGGTATCATGTGAGCTGAGGAGACTTGCCTGGTATGCAGAATGTGCTTCCTGTTTCAAAGAATGAGTGAAGCAATAAATAAGCCCAGTGTTAAGGTCTAGTGTGAAGCGGGAGACTCCTGTGACATGGCAGATAGGTAAGGAGGATACAACAAAAGCAGAGAGGTATAGCCTAGTCACAGTTTATGGAACCCAGGTTAAATTGCATAGATTATGTGAAACATGGATGAATTAGGTAGGAGTAACTCACCAGGCTAGAACCTGGAGGAGCATATGGTACTTTGTGTCTGATTTGAGACAGTAGAGCAAATGGTCCTGTGGGTGTGTGCATGTAAAGCAGGTCCTGGTGAAAGACTAGCTGTTGCCTATAGTGCAGGAGGAAGTGGTGGCACTTAATTGGGGGATGGAGTTTGAGACACTAGGAAAGCCTAGAGTTCAGTTACTAAAAAGCATGGGTCGCCAGACTAGTGTGGGACATTTGGTGTGGGATCCAGTCTCTATCTGGAAGGATGTAGAAATGCAAACATAGGTGATACTCACCAGGTCTATATCATGAGGGCCTGGTTGGTTTCTGTCCTCCCACCAGGTCCCTCTGTCATTAGGTCCCAAAGAAAATCACACATAGAATCTGCATTAGGTTATAAACTGATTGGCCCATTAACTCAGGCCTCCCATTAGCTCTTGTAGCTTATATTAACCCATTACCCCTATCTATGTTAGCCACATGGCTCAGTACCTTTCTCAGCGGGGCAGGTCACATCATGCTTCTTCAGTGGTCCAGGCAGGAGTGCCAAGGGAGCTTCCAGCTTCCCAGAATTGTCCTTTCTCTGCCTCTACTTCCTGTCTGGTTGTCCCACCTATACATCCTGGCTAATGGCCAATCAGCATTTATTTAAATCATGATTGACAGAATACAAACAATTCTCCTGCACCAGTTCCCCCTCTTTTTTTTTTTTAAATAAAGAAAAATATCCATAGTCCAATTTTTGGAATGTGGGTGTAGTATTCCAGGCTACTTCCAGCTGGTTGGGGGCACTGATAATCTTATGGGGACCCAAAGAAAATTTAGAGTTATGATTAAGTCCTGACTGGAGTATCCTGTGAAGCTTGATCATCTTAGGCAGCAATCTTGAATCTGTTCTGGATGTAGAACTCAGACATCCGGGCCATCTGTTCCTACCGGAGATTTCTCAGGTGGGATTCCTTGATCAAATCTGATTTTTCTTAACTCAGAATGAATCCACAGCCTCTCATTTCCTGTGGAAACAAAAGCAAAATCTCTTCTCCAAAGTAACATACCTTTTGACTTCAATTTTGAAGTCAAGGTATTTTCAAAATACCTATCTTGGATTAATTCAGCAGCATTTATAAGCAAATATCTTTTAGCAGGTGTTGGTCCTTCCTCAACATTCAAACAATTCAAAGAGAGCATAATAACATACAATATCAAGATTCTCTGTGTATTTTCCATCTTTACGTGGCTTTATTTTAAACTCTATTTCTTTTATTTTTAATTTTTGGCCTTTTGAGACAGGTTCTCTGTGTATCTTTGTCCTGGAATCACTCTGTAGTTCAGGCTATCCTTGAACTCACAGAGATCTGCCTGTCTCTGCCTCCCCAGTGCTAGGATTAAAGGTGTGTGCTACCACACCTTTAACTCACAGAGATCTGTCTGCCTCTGCCTTCCAAGCTTTGGGATTAAAGCTGTGTGAAACCACACCTTGAAGTCACAGAGGTCAATCTACCTCTGCCTCCCAAATGTTGGGATTAAAGGTGTGCACCACCACACCCAACTACTCTCTTTTTTTATTTTAAGGATTTTAGCCTTTAGCCTGTATATATATTTAACACAATGTAACCCATTTAGAGGTTTTTTTCATCTTTGAATCTCTCATTACTGTATATCTCTCTTTTTCTGACTACACAAATCTTTAATTTACCAAGCTATATGGGTAGGATAAAAGCCGTGGCTTTGACGGCAGGATCTAGCCCATTCCTTAGCTTTCTGCAATTCCAGCCTCAAGGCTGTAGCCGTGTTTATCGCCACAACACTATGGCATTTCAAGGTCCCTGACAGCAAGCAAGCTGCAGCATTCTGCTCACAGACCACATTCAAATGTTCCCTGGCTGGACCGCCTGCCTGAAAGAGTCAGAGTTTGCCCTGGCAGGACGGCACAGAAAACCAGCATTTTAAAACAGCGCAGCTTTTTTCCTGCTACAGCTGAAAACTGAAAAGCATGCGGTCGGCTTTTCATCAACACCATTTAAGTGTTTCTTGGCAGGGCCTCTTAAAAGAGCTGCAAGGCTTTGCAGCTAAAGCTGAGTGAGGAAGACTCTCTTAGATGAGAGTGCATGCTTGCCTCTAGCAAGCAGAGCAGACCCGAGAAATTGCTGCTACCAAGAAAACATGCTTTACTCTATTCTTTCCCAAGCTTTCTCAGGCTTTCTGTGGATGCAGTTATCCACATGGGTGCCATTCTGTACCATGAGGGCCTGGTTGGTTTCTGTCCTCCCACCAGGTCCCTCAGTCATTAGGTCCCAAAGAAAATCATGCAGAGAGTCTGCATTAGGTTATAAACTGATTGGCCCATTAGCTCAGGCCTCCCATTGGCTCTTATAGCTTTAACCCATTATCCCTATTTATGTTAGCCACATGGCTCAGTACCATTCTCAGTGGGGCAGGTCACATCCTGCTTCTTCAGTGGTCCAGGCAGGAGTGCCAAGGGAGCTTCCTGCTTCCCAGAATTGTCCTTTCTCCGCCTCTATTTCCTGTCTGGTTTCCCACCTATACATCCTGGCTAATGGCCAATCAGCATTTATTTAAATCATGATTGACAGAATAGAAACAGTTCTCCTGCACTAGGTCAGACTCTGGAGAAGGACATAATGTGAAGTCTGGTTACAGAGTAGGATGGTGGAGGTATCACAAAGAGTCCTATGTGTAGATACAGTTGAAATAATTTTTTAAAACATTAAAATATTTTAAAGGTTAATGGATGTGAGTATTATTTACCTCTTAGGCATTCAGGAAAATATCATAATGAAATTATTTATATTATTCAGTTAACATGAAATTAATAGAAATAATTGTTTGGATCCAATAAATTACTATAGAAACATATAATTTTAAGCTCTTAGAGCACAAGAAACAAAATTATAAAGTGACATAAGTAATTGCCTCCAGTTCTAGGTGTCTCAAGCTTAAAGAGACAGAAAGTTTGCCCCTTCTGGTTATAACTAAAGTCTAAAAACTATGTTGTGATTTAAATAAAAGTGGCCCTGATAGGCTCATATATTTGAGTACATTGACCCCAGTTTGTAGAACTGTTTGGGAAGAATTAGGAGATATGGAAAAAGTATGTCACTAGGTACATGCTTTGAATTTTTAAAAGGCAACACCATTCCCATGGCTTTCTCTCTCTGCCTCATGATTATATCTCAGTTACAGCTAAGGTTTCATGCCTACATGCCTGCTTCCATACTTGCCACCATAATAATCATAGACTCTAACCCTCTGAAACTACAACCCCCTAAAAACTCCGTCTATAGGTTGCATTGATCATGGTATATTTTCACAGCAATAGAAAAGTAACTAATATAAACTGCAGATGTACAAATCATCTTACAGATACTGGCTGAGAATAGTAATTGGCATTGCATAATAAAGCCAATGTGACAGCTAGACAATTCACTAATTGCAAAGTAAATTAGATCCCATCTGAATATTTTAATCAAAAAATACAAAGAAAGAGGTAAATTCTATGGAAAGTAGAAAAGAATTTATGGTTAGGCATGTCAATTTCCAAAATATACCTTTAATAAATAAGAGCCATATACTTTTATATATGTCGTTTGTTGCTTTGAACTTGTCACCTTATCTGATAAAAGCAAGCTTTTTTCACAGACTGTATGAATTGAGATTACTTAAGAAAAATCTGTCAATATGTAACATGTAATATAATAATAAATTATTATTGTATTTATGTTTCAGATAGATTTCCAATTGTAAGCATACATGTTGCCTTGTTTAAAATGTACAATGATTAAATATTATAAAAAATTAAGCACATTACACTTTGTTCACTAGTATCCATCTCTTTCTCTTAGCACAAAGTTTCTACAACCCTACTCTGTTGACCTCAAAAATTGTCAGATAAGTTGTTGTGGCCAAAGTCATATAAGCAGTTTAACACTTCAATAAAGATTTAACCTTTTAGTAACCTTGCTATAATACAAGAAATTTAATATTTCCTTCCATCCATTGTACTAGTAATGATGAAAGCTATGATTATGTCATTAGCTGGTCTTTGAGTGAAAATTGCATTATCCTGTGTAAAAATCATATTAATGTGACAGAGAGGACCAGAATGATTTATTCAACTCATTGTATAGACACAGTCTATGAGTACAAAATCAACTTTTATTGCTGTAAGCTATGCTGCAATTGATGAGGATTTTTGTTATTGTAATATATCTGTGTATGTGTGCTATGCCAAAAACATAGATGTGTTTATGCCTTTTCACAATTTCAGAATTTATTGAATAACAATAAATTGTTTCAACATCAGCAATTTTCTGAATGTTTATTTGGCTGAGACAAATGCAGGTTAATTTATTTCTATCTTAATTACTAACATTAACTGGTCATACAGCATACAGTAGATGTATTTGTATATGTATTCATATGTAATTTACAGAATGAATATAAGTTAGCCTACGAAAGAGTTCAAGAGGTATTCAGATATGAGCTTTTAAAAAAAATGAAAATAATACTTAAAAGGTATTTTCAAAGTGGGCTGGGAAAAATAATGTCTGTATTCATAAGGTACCCAGACTAGGCTACCTCAAGGAAGCAACTACTCTAAGCATGAAACCCTAGGAAGGTGAAGTTTGAGTGCATTGATATAGCCTACTAAAGAGTAAACAGGACAGAAATGAGCCTGAATGGGACATAGTGGGTTTAGATGTAGGAGAGTCTGAGTAGTCTGAACTAACAGACCAATCAAGATTACACAGACTATAGGGTATGTGGTCTATGTCCTTAATATATGCACCAAGTTTCATTTGGTAGGCAGGTATGAGGCCGTTGGCATAACAGTTCTAGGTATTCATCATTTTATAATGTCTAGGTGAAAGTATCTTTACCCTGTCTAGCATGTCCAATATGTTCTTTGTAACAGTTTCCCTGACATGATTTTGAAATATCAATTTGGCCCTGTGTTCTCAACTCACTTTGATAAGTTACTATGTTGCAATGTTGCAACCATCTCTACTATCAGTAATGAGTCATTAATCAGACTTGCTGCAGATGACCATGTCTTTTTAACTCAGGAGCCCGACCACCCTTTGCCCACAAAATAGAATCAAAATATGCTTCTAAAATGGAATCTCACAGGATTAGACATGACCTGAAATATCACTGTTTTGCATACTATATAAGAATGTAGAATAAAATGCAACCTGGTCCCAGGATTAATGTAGCCATAATTTTTGTATTTTGTCAGAAAAAAAGTAGAAAGAAAATGAGATGAAGTGTCATGAATGATGTAAAAATATAATCCTAGAGTTAAGATTTTTGTGAAGAGGTCATGATAAAATATTTTCACTTATGCTAATATTCCCAATTTTGTGAAGGAAGAAAGACATGAAAATTAAAGCATGTGAAAGGGAAAAAGAGAAGGAGGTTACAATAGGGTAGTAGGAATGAATATTATTAAAGTACATTATATGTGTATAAAAATGTCATCATGAAGTTGAATACTCATATAAATAGTCTATGCTCATTCCTCAGGATAAGGGATATTAAGATGGGCAAAACAAAATTTTCTTTCTCTTTGTTGATTTTTGACAATGTAATTTGATAATTATACTTGTGAGAGCATTATGCTAGTATGAAAAATAAACTTAAGAAAACAAGTACAGAAAATAAAACTAAATAAATAATAAACTCTATAACCTTTCAAAGCTGTCTTCTGCTATTCTTGCTATAACAGATATGTTAAGTTTTCATGTTGTAATATTCACCCTAAAAAATTTTGTGGCTAATATTGTTGTAGAATGTTGTTCTCTGCTCACTGCATGGCAGCTGCAGCTGTGATTACATTCAGAAGACCCATACTAGATTGGTCAACTAATTATGATGGAGGGAGATAGGACTTTTTAGGTCCACCTCTCCATAAGTATATACAAGCAGTTGATAGTTGTTTGGGAAATAGGATCCTGAGTTGCTGCCCATCATTCATGATTTATAGGCAATTAGCAGTTGCTATGTGTTATGGCCTCACCAGACCCACACCCATCTCTAAGGATTTATATGCTGTTAATGATTGATAAGGAAAGGAAAGTAGTTTTTTCTTTGGAGTAGCTCTTGGTAAGTTTTCCATGTGCCAGTAAATAACTCCTCATCAATACTCTCATAAGAATTACTAATTAAGCTCATTGGTTCACAAATCTAGATATGGTGAAATCATTTTCTTGGGCTTTGGTTGGTGCACTGTCTGATTCATCTCCTCAATGGAAATTTACACAGTAAGTTAAGGTAAGGGTATACTTGCAATTAGTTGATATGCCAACAACAAAAGTTTGGTGACATCTGATTCTTAATCATATCATTTCTTAAATTGCTGAAGGCTTAAGTTACTTACAAGTTCAAATGACAGTTTTAGCCCCATTGTTATTACTACTAACTATAAATTTAATTAAAACTTGACAAGGGTATGGACTTCTTGAGGTCAAAATTCTCTCACATATATTTTGGAAATCTGAAGCTAGTATGCTTTCAAAAAATATAATAGTTGAAGTGTGATAGCTTTAGAGAACCTTAAAATTTTTCATCTTTAAGACTCCCTTCCAGGATTCAGTTACAGACTCCACAAATAGCTAAAGGTGGGGCTAAAGATTTGAGGGTAAAGAAGTTTTCTCACAACAGTAATTGTCTTCCATCTGTCTTTCTTCTGCTTCAATCCATAGTTTTCACGCAGTTTTAACCATTACTTGTTCTCTTTCTTCTACATTGTTCTTAGTTCTACATTGTTTTTCTTGCCATCCTCATTAAAAATGCTACCAGGCATATGTACCCTTATAACCAGAAATTCCCCTGCTCTACCAAGTACCAGCCCCAGAATTCTTTTGCCCCACAGAAAATCTGATAGTAGCTTTCACACACACACAAACACACACACACACACACACACACACACACACACACACACACAGGAGTGACTAGTACATGTCCAGTGTACTCCTTAATGTACACCTTAATGAAGAAAATTAATTAAGAAAGTAAATTAAATCATCAGGGAATTCTAGGAGGAAAAGTTAGTGTGCTGTGCTATATTTTTGGGTGGTAAATAAAAGGTTAATAGGTTTATTTTTAGTAAAATTATGAATAGGGCACAGATTGTTTAAATCAGTGTGTCATTTCTTTCTCCCATCATTATGAATCAGGTAACCAAACAGTCAGGGATAAACTGATGACTCTTGATCAGATAGCACATACACCAGATGCTGTTGTTTCTATGTGCCTAGGTCTGGAGTT
Organism: Ondatra zibethicus; assembly: GCA_004026605.1. NCBI lineage: Eukaryota > Metazoa > Chordata > Mammalia > Rodentia > Cricetidae > Ondatra > Ondatra zibethicus. Next base: position 9,013 of record PVIU01023452.1, read on the forward strand.
GAACTTACTGCTCTAGGCAGTAGAAAAAAAGAAGGGACTCAGGCCTCTAAATTGTTAGTTCTAGCCTTTGTTGTTATCAGCCATTCTGGTCATGGAGTAAAACCAGAATAGCAGCTTGGAAGGGTAGTAATTCTCCATCCTTGAAGATCTGTGAATATCTTAGATGGAATGCCCTATGTCTGGACCCTAATCATTGACCATATGCCTGCTGATAAAGATAACTGCAGGAAGGCAGATCTCTGCACTTACCTGGGAGAGAAGAACAAGGCCTGGCAGTGGGAAACTGTTTTCACAAAACAGTTCTGAACTGTGGGGATTAGTTACCAAATATGTAACAGAAAATGAAGTTAGCTACAATGAAAAATCTACAGCAAAGTACAGCCACTTTATTCACAAAGCAGCCATGCCAAACAGCCTTGCCTTTTGGTTTAGCCTTTACCAGATCCCTTGGTTCCTTTAAGTCACTCATGAAAAGATGGCTAAGCAATTACTGTATAATGTTGTAACTTGTAGCAATTCCCATTTTTCCATTTAATAAATGAAATATGTGAATTTTCCTCTGAGTAACACATATAGATGATCCAAATATTTTGTTGATGACTGGAATAAAAAATAAAAATTAAAGAATTAATGCTCCTATAATCACCAAGTTAATAAAAAGTTTTCATAAAGAATTACTATTAACAAAATCTTTGACTGAGCTAACAGAGTAATTGGCTATCTCTTCTGCAGAGGAAGGTTGGAATCTGGAATGACTGATATTAATGAATGAAATTAATGAATTTGAGAATGTATACCTAGCTGGGAAACATTTTAGACATACTTCAGGTGGGTTTTTAACTCTATCAGGACATGTCTGGTCCATTAAAGGGCAGGGGTGTAACACAAATCTACTGGAAATCAGCAGAGCATGGTGCTGCTAAGTGTGTCTAAAAGTTGTGGGTTTGAGTTCTTAAAGAAAGGAATGTTAGTTTTAGCATGCTAATTTTATCTTGTTAGTCTTGGTTAATAGACTGTATTTTTATGAAGCATTGTTAGACAGAGTTTACCTGGTTAGTGATATGCTAACTACAGGACCAAGGCTGTAGTTGAAGTAGACCTGATAAATCAAATTCGTGATAAAGGCAATAGTAAACCATTTTGGCTCTGAGAGGGCAGTAGAAGTTGTCTCAAAACATATATAGTGAGGTTTTCATAGCAAAACCATTGTCAGAAATACATATGGAGATTGTGGGCAGAATCTATACAATTAGTAATGGAACATTTTTTTAAAAGCAGCCCAGTCCTTTGGGCTATAATGTTCCAAAAGGTGACATGGGGTGTAGAGCTCCTTCAAGATTGCTTCCTGTTGATAAGGGGCAAAGTTGTAGGTCTTGGAGACTGGAACGCTGGAAGTCAGGAAGATCAGGTTGTCTCGAACTCCATGAGGCATGTAGGTAGCTTTGAAGCTGTCTCTGTCTTAAGAGGCTTAAGAAGTAAAAATGTTAAATATTTCAGAGTATTATAATTTGTGACCTGTATTGAAATCCATGTTGAAGCAAAAAGGAAATTAGACACATTTTTGAGTCAAAACAGATGTTTGAAATCCTAAAATTAACTTTTGTTAAAAGCAGTAATGCGGAATCTGAGCTAGGACAGTAAAAGAGCAAGAGGGTATGGGCAAAGACACAGGACAAAATGAAGGCAGAGTGTATAAGCAATCACAGGCAGAGACACAAAGCATTAAAAAGCATTATAAAGTAAGATTTATCCAGTTTTCTTGAATGTCTTCAATCAAACTGAAAAAATTCTGTAGAATGTTTACAAACTGTTGTAGTGAGCATCCTCTATCTGGGATTTGTCTGGGATGTGTTAACCAGAAGTTCCTGTATGCAACCACAATTTTTAAATGAACAAGGAGCTCAGATAGCCTCATCCATATTGCATTGAAGAGAAGGAAAGACAGATTTTTAGTGCAGTGATAAGATAAACAGGCTAGAGAAATAGTTTATGAATGTTAGGAAATCATCTTTTGAGTTTTCAAATCAGTCTGAGAAGTTTTATAGCCTGTAGGTGCAGTCCTTGTCTGTCTGCCCACTCTGCACTCAAATGTTGAGCAGCATACACACCTGAGCTCCCTGAAGCATGTAGTTTGAGGAGTTTTAGAGCCAAATTTAACCATTAGCTTCCAGGAGTCATCGTAAAGAAAGATGTTTGGAATAGGCAAGAATCTGAACCACCAGACCATAATGCTTGGGGAGAACTTAGCAAAAAACATTAACTGGTCCTTGCCTGTATTCTCAGGCAGCCTTGTTAAAAGGTTTGTTAGAAGTAACAAGGAATGTGACTTAGGAGTGTAGTATTTCGCTGCCTATCTGGTAGACCCTGAGTAATATAGCAGTGGGTTGGTTTTTTTTTTCTTTTTGTCTGAGAGTTTGACTTACAGTTTTATCCTCCAAGGTAAAGTTTTCTATGCCTGATTTATCAGTACCATCTCTTGAATTGTTAATCTGGAGAATTGCCTGTTGCATTGTAGATTTTGTTTGATCTTTAGTAAGAGAGAAATTTACATAAAGAGAACACTTAATGGGGGTTAAGGAGAAAAATTTGCTCATCCTTAACAGAACATTGATGTCCTTTGAAACAGTAGCTTCAGCTGGTAAGGACTCTCTGAAAAGTTGTTGATTCTGAAGTGTTGGGTGAGGCTGCTTGTGCACTCTGGTCACTTAGCCCAAAAATAATTACGCAGGAGCTGTATTAATTAAATCACTGCTTGACTAACTCTTAACCTCTATTCTCTGTGTGTAGTAATGAGGCGAGCAAGAAATTGTGTAGGAGGGTCTTCTGTATTTTTGTTGCTTTCATTGGTGAATAAAGAAACTACATTGACCTTTTGATAGGGCAGAAATCAGGTAGGCAGAGTAGATAGAAGAGAATGCTGGGAAGAAGGTAGTGTGGCAGATGCCATGAAACTCCTGTCAGAGACTGACGCTGGTTAGGAATCTTTTCCAGTAATCCATGACCTCATGGTGCTATACAGATTATTAAAAATATGTTAAATCAAGATGTGAGAGTTAGCCAATAAGAGGCTAGAGCTTATAGGCCAGGCAGTGTTTAAATGAATACAGTTTCTGTTTAATTATTTCTGGGGTTAAGCTAGCCGGTCACCAGGAATGCAGTCCACTTGCCTCATTACTACAGATTGGCACCCACTGTGGCTGGGAATGCGGCCCACTTGCCTCATTACTACACCTGTGCATGCCCAAGATAGTTTCTTTAATTAACCAATGGTATTCATAGCATACAGAGGGGAATCTCACATCACAGAAGTGTCTCTGGGATGCTTCGAGAAGGGACCTCTCTAGGGTACCCTCCAAGGAGGTTTTTATTTAATCCTACTCACCAATCCAATTATGAGGTCACTTCTTGGGGTCTGCAGCACCCTTGGTGAGAGTTTAATTATGGCTGATGCCTTTGGGGTCTCCTGATCATCTCTCAAGAGGAGGTCTCCTGTTCATCCCTCCAGTGAAGACTCCAGATCCATACCTCTGGGGAAGCTTCCTGTCTCAGGACAGCTTCCAAACAAGGGACACCTCTTTCCCGGGTGTGCCTACATACTTACTTCATTTGAATCCTGAGTACCGATATAAGGTGCCAGATAATGGGAACCCTAAAAGTCCAACTTCTAGGGAACACTCTCAGGATTTAAAAGAAGGTCTCCACAATAAGTGAAAGGGACCTAGAAATCTGTTTGTGTGCCACTTTTAGGAAGCCTTAAATGTTTTAGCCTTTACAAGTTCCCTCAATTCATGAAAAAATGACTGAGAAATTATTGAATAATGTTGCAGAAAACCAAATCCTTGCCATTATAGATAACATAGTCTAACAACAGTGTATATATTGATCATCTTGTTTGATAAATACAGAATTACAGATTGGCACCAACAGTTTTCAGGAAAACAGAACAACTTCTGAGAAGATACAAAGACTAAGAAGAAGTAAATCTTTGGACACTGTACATTGTAATTAAAAGGTGTTACATTAGTTTGAGTTCTTAATTTTCATATTCTACAAATGCTGAGATTCTGTTATCTTACTTTTATTGTTCTGGAAAGGTTATACTTTATTTAAATGAGGACACTTGGATGGTTTATATGAATCTGGTTCTATGTGATATTTCAGTATGTACATAAAGCTAATCCAACTCTCCATTTTTCATCAAGCACTTAGCCTTTCCATTTTGTGATACTCACTTTTACATTCAAGTAGACTCTACCTATTGTAAACTTTAACTTATGAAAGAAAATGTAGTTCTTGTCTTACTAAATCTGGATTATTTCCTTTAATATTATGTTCTCTAGATAATTCAGTCCATTTTACTACTGCTCTAAGTGGCAGGGATACATTCTTCATTGTAGCTCAGTAATATACCATTGCACATATATGGTACATGCTGATTCACAACTAGACAAACACCTAGCTTGGTCATCATATCTTTACACAGTGCAGAAGTAAATGTGGGAATTCAAGTCTCAGTATACTGGGCTGATTTAGTTTACTTTAGAAATACATACACAATGTACTAGAATTGCCTGATCATACTATAATTATAGATTTATTTTGGTTATTTTGTAAATAGATGCACTGTTCTCTACTGCAATTTCTATCATAGGCTACAGAATGAATTAGCATTTCTACATGAAATTTGGCATATGTACAAAAGCATAATATGTTTTAAAATATCAGAATCTCAATTCTCCATATATTACTGTTCCCTTATATGGCCACATAATATCAATAGATATAATTAAGAACCTCTTCATTGCTGAGCAGGGGTGTCACATGCCTTTAATCCCAGCACTTGGAAGGCAGAGGCAGGTGTATCTCAATGAGTTCGAGAAAGAAAGAAAAACAGAATCTCTTCATGAATAGGTTCCAGAATTCCAAGTATTTAGGAATTCAAGTTTATTGTTCTAAATTAACATAATTTGTTATAATTCCTAAATTCCTATTTATGAAATGGGTCTTAGTACATCAAAACCACCATTAAATTTATAACTTGGTTAAAAGATTTTGCTATGGATCTCAACACACTCAAATAGTAAGAAATAGAATATAGACATCATTGGGGTACCATTGTCATACCATCTACATGGCCTTTGTTTTCCTTATGCTTTATAGCGGATACTACATGTTCTTATTGATTCATTGATGGAATAGAATGGTATAATGGAAAGATAAGTGACATCAGAAAGGTCTAGAGTTTATAGTTAAAAAATTTCCAATATTTTGTATATATGAAAAACTTCGAGACACTTTAATTTATATATTTATAACATATGTAATAAAAATATGTTAACCTATTTATTTACAATGTGGTTTCAGGGAGTGCACTACAAGATAATAGTAATAATGAGAGAAGAAACATTTATGAATGCATATTTTTTGAAATATACAGAGTAGTTTTCTTAAAATTATTCATATTATTTCCTTTGTCACACTAGGATAATTACTAAAAGCTCTTGTATACATGTCCTAGGGACTTCTGAACACTCAGTTGTGCAAATGTTCAACTGTTTCATCCTCTTGCTGCACTCATCCTTGTAAGCAAACACAAAAATGTTCATCACAATAAAGCAGGTTTGTCAGCTTGGTTTAAAACTCTCCTTAAATTGAAAGGAAGTAGAATTAGAACCTTTTGCTTACTATGCCTATTGACTAGTACCATGTTTTTAGTAGCTTATCCAACACTATCTTCCTTGTACATACTACTAATGAAAGCAGCAATACTAAAACCAATAATTTGTATTTAATTAGGAGACTGATTCAAGAAATGAAACACTGAAGCCAAGGTGAAATTGCCTGCTCCAATCAGAAACATGTACTCTCAAGAGTAGTTTTTAAATACAGGTGTAGTTCTAAAAAACAAAAAAAAAAAAAAACAAAAAAAAAACTTCTTGTGAGAAAACTTTGTTGCTTGGGGTAGAATACTTAAGAAAAATTCTGTAACCTCCACTGTGGCACATCATCTAATTCAATGTGTCCTTCCATCCATTATGTGAAAATTAGAGTGGGAGTGGGTTAGAAAAATGGCTGTTGGCTGCATTAATGACAAATCTTCCATCTGGTTAATATTTCTACATGCTGAAAGTCACTGAAAAGCATAAGATCACATCACTATTTCCCTAATGTCCTCCCTCAATTCTTGACTAGCATAATCCGATGAGGCCTTCTTTGCTGCTTGATCACCATTACTTTTGCCATTAGTATTGGGTACTCTATATTGCTTTTGAACAAAATAATGAATTCCTGTTGACAGAGGGTTCTGTCCCACCTGGTCCTGCACCCATTTAATCCCAAAGAAATATACGAGACCTACATTAATTATAAAGTGGTTGGCCTATTAGCTTGAGCTTTCTTATTATCTCATATCTTACAGTAACACATAATTCTTGTCTGTGTTAGTCACATAGCTTGGTACCTTTTATCAGCAAGGCATTCTCATCTTTCTTACTTTGTGTCTGGGTGACTGCAGACTGAGCCTTTCCTCTTCCCAGAATTCTCCTGTTCTGGTCACCCCATCTATACTTCCTGCCTGGCTACTGTCCAATCAGCATTTTATTAAAGCAATATGAATGACAAATCTTTACAGGCACAAGGCCATTGTGTCACGGTAAATTCAATTTCTTTTTTTTCATATTCTGTTTGATCCATTTAAGGTCTATGAAAACTGTCATATTGTTTTATACAAAAGTAGTGTGAAGACATATTCAAAATTTTGACATTAATGTTATAGGTATATTCATCTGTAGCAAATGAAACATGAATTTCTCACCGATTTGTGCATGCATAACACTGGAATGTTTTCAGTCTTTCCTTCTTTTAGTGTAGTATATATTGACATAGCTATTAGGATGATATTTATTAATGTACACGTGTATGTTATCAATGCAAAATGAAAATGTAAATTTTCTTTATGCTATTGTTATATTTTTTAAATATGTTGAGCACTTTGACCAACATTGACAAAATACTTCATATAATATTACAATTTAGTAATTACATGATATTGGAAAAGTAAAATTGTGTTCACTGCTACATACAAGAAATATTTTATAGATCAAGGAAGTTGTTGTGGGAATTCATTCTGCCAATAGCTTTTAGGGTATCAGCCTTAGGGAGTAGCCTGAGGTGCTACATGGGGACTGATAAGCTGAAGAAAGAAGCATGCTCACTATTTTGCTCTGGCTCTTGTTTGGCATGAGGGGACACCCAAATGGTGGAAAGGCAGTGCAGGATCAGTGGCAGCTTCAGCCTTTTTGTGTATTGAGTGAGTTTATCCTTTAATAAATCTGTTTTTATTACCTCTATGATCATTTTGCCTTAATTGCTCAGTATTCAGGCATGCATTCTGATCTTATGCTGATCTTGACACATAGTAGCAAATATTAATGTACACTGATTGACACAGTGAATTAAATAGAAGCATGAACTGTATGTCATAGAGTGGTTTTAAAGTTCTTTAACATGTGATTGACCTACACGCAGGTGACCAGAGGTTTAAAACTGCCTAACTCACAGTTTTGCATTATTACAGATGGAAAAGCAAAATAATGTAGTTGGACTTCTGTTTCACATAGAACACAAAAACAAAAATTAATTCTAAATGGACAAGAAGCTTACAAGTTAACAATAAATATTTAAGAAAATAATGTATGTGTTTGAGTGTGTTTCATGACCTTTTATTGGGCTATCATTACATTCATTTGTTGTCAATTGAAGTAGCATACACAAATGAAGCCAGATTGAGGAAACAGAGGAAGTAGGATTTGTATTCAAGGTCAGCCATACCTACACAGTGAGTTCCAGGACAAAAAGTGCTATATGAAGAGATGTTGCCGCAAAAATTAAAGAAAAGTTCTTCAATATAGAACCCAGTACCAAAATAATTAATGATTCTGTTTTCATATGTATATATACATATATATGTATGCATACATATCTATATATGTATACAGAAAGTAAGAAATAGTAAAAGCTTTGATACTACCAATGAATCTATTAAGAAAGATAAATCTATCTTAATTGATGGAAATATTTGCATTTCATGTATTTTGTAATGTATTAATATCCAGAATTAAAAGAATACCCATAAATCAGTCATAGAAATATCACCTAGCTAAATAAATGGATTCACTCTAAAGAAATATTTCTTCAAAGAATATATAAAAATGTTCAGTAGAGCATAAAAAGATGTTCAGCATCTTCAGTGGATAAGAAAACACACTCTATAATGAAGCACTTTTTCACACCTGTGAAATTTACAATTTTAAAACAAAAATAAATCAACCAACAAGTCTTATCCAGAATATTTGGAAACTGGAACCCTGATACCGAGTTGGTCAGAATTAGAATGGTACAGCTAGTATGTAAAACAATATGAACATTTTCAAAAAGGATAAACTTCAAGTTACCTTATTCCATAATATACAGTTAAACATGCCTAAGAGAATGTAAAGTACATATGTATATAAGAAATTTACACAAATTTAGATCAACATAATCCATAATCCAAAAAGTGAAACCAAACACATATATACAGATTATTAATAAAAATATTATTATTATTATTTTTATTTAAACAAATCACTGGTGCTTAGACATTGTCAAAGTAGACAAGTAAACTGCTGGTTTGTAAAGAAAGGAAACAATAGAGGTTTGTATTACAAAAAATAAAATTGAGCCAAAGTATTCCCAAATGTCTAAGGTTTTTGGAAAGTTTCAAAGTAATCTGATGTGCTTCCTTTTCTTACAAGCCTTTAGCTTTCTGGTCCACTTTGGAAATGTCTGAGCATCTATCCTTATTTTTCTGACATAAAACTGATTAATTATTCTATACTCTGTTCATCTCTGTCCCCTCATTCTTAGATCACTCCCAACTACTTATGAGCTCTCTGAGGAAATAGATAGCATTTTCCACATCAACAAAGGAAGATAAACATGAAGGTTAAGACTCAGCTGAAAATAGTTTAAAATTTTTGGTATTCCACTTCCTGGCTGGCTGTAACACTTGTAAGAATATTATCCTTTTCTGTAAATCAGTTTCTCTGTTTGCAAAATCATACTCCATCACAATAATTCTGGAAACAAAGAACAGGATTGAGAGCATATTTTTCAAAGAGTGTTATTAAAATTTGCAAAGAAGGAAACAGGTGGGATGCCTGCAGACCTTTTCTTCTCTCTCTGTCCCTGAAATCCAGTCCCCTAGTTTCGCCCCCAGCTCTGTAACAGAGCACCTGTAGCATTCTTCCTTGCCTGCCTCCACACTTTCCTGTCTCCTGTGGATCCTACAGAGCTTAGCTTTCTAGTCAGCTTCCACCAGTCATTGTTTTTTTCTCAGCCCCAGCTTCAGCATTCACTCCCATCTAACCCAAAGGCCATTCATGTCAGAAAACCTGGTAGGCTGCCCACAGATCTTTTCTTTTCTCTATGTTCCCCAGTTCCAATCATCCAGTTTCATTCCTAGACCTACATACAGCATAACACTCTTGGCAGCCTGCCCCAATCCCCACCCAAACCCTCCACTCCCATTTCCTGTTTATCTGTTTATCCTACAGATCTTAACCCTTCTGGCCTTCCTTTCCACACTTATTTCATTGTCCCCACCCAGCAGGCACCCATTGCTTATTCAAAAGCCACTCCCCTCCAGGCAACTAGTAGGCTAATGGCAAACCCATGTCTGCCCTGCTTTTCCTGAAAGATCCACCCCTTCCCCTAGTCTCATATCCAACGTTGTAGCAGGAAACCATTTTCTCTCTGACTCAATGACCAATGGAGCATAAAATCTTCTCCCTTGATCATCCTTCCTCAAAATAATCCAATTAAGCCAGCCTCTAACACCAGCATACACTCACTGGAAACACACCAGACAAACAGAAGAAGGGAACAGTATCACAGCCTGTGAGTCCAGCTCCCAAAGCTGTACCTAGTATTGAAGAAAAGAATGTTCTCAGAGAAATGAAAATTTAGAAAATTTCCTATCTATGTAAATGAAAAAGACATACATGATCTGAGAGTCATGTTTATTTTATTTTCAGTTCTTCTTTTCTAGTTCCATTTCTATAGCTCTAATTTTCTCATTTCAATTCTCTGTAGCTTCTTTGTTCACCTAGTTTATATATACATACTTAACAACAAACTTTTTTCAATAAAAAAGGTTACAGAAACTTCTTCTCATGATCATAATGCATTCCTTGAGCAAACAATAAGAAGTAGAGCCACATACCATGACAATGCATAGATAAGGACATGTTTAACATTTTTCCAGGCAATGGCATTGAAGGTGTATAAGCCTAATGGTGTAGAAGTTCCTTCTGTCTATGTGTTGCTTTCATTGGTTAGTGAACAAAGAAACTGCCTTGGCCTGTTGATAGGGCAGAATTTAGGTAGGTATGGAAGACAGAACTGAATTCTGGGAGGAAGAAAGCAGAGTCACAGAGATGCCATGTAGCCACCAGAAACAGACATTGGAAATATTACCTGGTAAGCCACTGCCACATGGCAAAAGACAGATTAATAGAAATGGATTCAATGTATAAAAGAGTTAGCCAATAAGAAGCTAGAGCTAATGGATCAAGCAGTGTTTTAATGAATATGGTTTCTATGTGATTTTTTTCAGTTCTGGGTAGCCGGGACAAACATGCAGCCTTCTTGTTACAACCTAAAAATACATTTTCTTATGCTGCCAGCAGAACATAAAACTGTAAAACTTTATCATCATAAAGCTGTTTCTCTCTAGACTTGGTTAATTGTTACTCTTGTCCTCCATATGAATTTTAGGACTCAAACATGAAAAGTTAGTCAACTGAGCCTTGAATTTTCTATCAAAAACTGAGATTAGAAGTTTCTGCAGAGTGTTAATTGCTTAAGAATTTAGTAGATAACTGCTCTCTGTTATCAACCAGGCCTGTCTAGAGAAACTGACATAGCAGTTTTAAGCTGCTTTAGTCTCTTAAAAGAATTTGATTCAACAAAATAAAAACCTGAACCTCTGTCCTAGAGTATAAGCTGTGAAAGTCTAACTTGCTATCCATTCACAGGGACATTCAGCCTAGTTTGAATTTGTTCATGAAGTTCTAAATCAATTAATTGTATGGGGCATGTCTTAAACTGAGAAGAAATTATTGTTTTCTTATGTTAGTCTGAAAAAGAAACAAAGCAGGATTCTAAGTTTCTTATAATCTTCACAGAACAATAGATCTTTTTATGAAGTATATCTGGTATCTTTCTGTTCATCAAAATTATGATGCTTAATGAAAAGTCATCTTCTTCACTATTCACAGAAAAAATGTGATGTGAGATATCCTTCTATATATGTATTACTTTTATTGGTTGATGATGAATAAAGTTGTTTTGGCCAATGACTTAGCAGAGTAAAGCCAGGTAGGAAATCTAAATAGAGAGAGAGAGCATAGGTAGAGTCAAGGAGATGTGATGTAGCTGTCCAAGGAAAAACATGCCAAAATACTAGCAGTAAGCCACAGATTTATGGCAATACATAGATTAAAAGACATGTGTTAATTTAAGATTTAAGAGCTATCAAGGAATATGCCTAAGCCATTGGACAAACAATGTTGCAATTAATATAATTTCTGTGATATTATTCAGATCTGGGAAGCCAGGAAACAAAAGTACAGTCTCTGTCTACAAAAGGCACCCCTACATGGGACTTGAATCCATGACCAGAGATTAAGAATCTCATGCTCTAAAGACTGAGATAGCAAGGCCAAACAGTTTATAGTACGGTTATTTAATACAAGCCTCTGTATTTCTTTGGAACTGAAAAGCTGCATGACCAGGCTGATGTGGGAGTCCCCTCTATGTGCCTTCATTACCATTAATGAATAAAGAAACTGCCTTGGCCCATTTATAGGACAGAACTTAGGTAGGCAGGAAGACAGAACTGAATGCTGGGAGAAAGAAGGGCAGAGTCAGGGAGACTCCATGGAGCTGCCAGAAACAGATGCTTGGAATTTTACCCAGTAAGCCACTGCCACATGGCAATACACAGATTAGTAGAAATGGGTTAAATTAATATGAGTTAGCCAATAAGAAGCTAGAGCTAATGGGCCAAGCAGTGATTTAATTAATACAGTTTCTGTGTGGTTATTTTGGGGCTAAGCTAGTCGGGTGGCTGGGATGAACAGGCAGGCCCTGCTTCTACACCAGGCAGGAGAGAAACTTCTCTCTACAAATAAGTTGATGTGTGATATTCTTCTGTATATTTGTTGCTTTTGTTGGTTGATGAATAAAGCTGTTTTGGCTAATGGCTTAGCAGAGTAAAGCCAGCCAGGAAATACTAACAGAGAAAAAGAGAGAGAGTAGGAGAGTCAAGGAGATATGATATGACCACCAAAGACAAAATATGTCATAACATTACTGATAGGCCACGCCTTCATGGTGATACTTAGATTAATAGAAATCTGTTAATTTAAGATATAAGAGCTAGGTAGGAATACACCTAAACCATTGGCCAAACAGTGTTATAATTAATATAGTTTCTTTGTGATAATTGGGGGCTGGGCATCCAGGAAATGAATGTGCAATCTCTGTCTATACATGTGTCCATAAGATTGAGATGTAATCATGAGATTACATCTAAAAATTACATGAAAATACATGGTAGTAGGAAAATTGCAGTTATTTGTGCTCATGTCAATTTATAAACATAAGCAACTGGCTTCCAGACTCAGTGGTCCTATAAGCTTTGCTTGAATAGGGTTCTCTCCATCAAAGAATTATTTATATGTTGGGTTGACATGTGTTTTATCAATCTGCTGTATTTGCATAATGGCCCACAACAGATCATGATAAAATAATCTAAATAAAGACACTTGCCATTCCCCACTACCCTCTAAATCAATTTCCAAGTCTCATCTCCAGATGTGCAACAGAACATATTTGATAGCTTTCCATGTTCTTATGGTTTTAGCCACACAGCAGATTCCCACACTTGTCCTTCTTTGCTCAAAAAAAATGTCCTTGTTATCCTTTAGATAGTAATTTAAAGCAGCCACCCAATGGCCACTTTGATCCTGATATTCTAAGGGAGCTTTCCAGCTACTGCAATCACACTGGCAGATGGAAAGAGTTTTCCTATATCCAAGCCATTTACTATCTAAGCCCTCTGACCTTGAAAGCTGTTCACTGGATCACATGTTCCTGTCTATGTCATCTATGCTGCAGGAACATCCCACTTCCACTCTGGAACCTGCTAAAGAACCACCACCTTTCCCACCTCAACAGGTAGCTATTTCCACTTCTTCAGTTTCTGTTCTGAAACATGCTAATGAACCCCTACCTTTCAGAACTCAGCAGACAGCTAATTCTACTTCTTCAAATCTCTCTTGCCCCCACTAACTACTCCATCAGTCCTTCCATATCCTTCCTCCTCTCTGGTGCCAGGCTGTCCCAGCCACCTGGCTATAGCACCAACATTTATCCCTCCTATCACATGCTCATGTGCTGCTAAGGAACCCAACCCTGACCAAGCCAAACCAGCTGCAGTTCTCCCATTGCAAGAGGTGGCTGGTATAGATAAATTAGTCTGGGTACACTTCCCTTCTCTCTCTCCCTCTCTTTTTCTCTCTCTCTCTCTCTCTGAATTCCCCATATAGAACAAAACCTGCGTTCTTATACACCTAATTCTATTTCATTTATTAAGCAATTCTGATACATTAGCCAGTCTCATAGTCTCACTTTTTATGATATTTAAATGATCCTATCTAATAACCTACTTCCTGAGGAGTGCAGGCAAGTGTGGGAGCAGGACAGACTACATGCAGATAAGGTTCACCAAACTAATGCAGCACACCCCCTGGGAACAGAGGCAGTCCCCAAATTGGAACCACACTGGGATTATAATCAACTTTATATGGAAAAACAAAAAACACAGGGTAGCCAAAATAATCCTATACAGTAAAGGAACTTCTGGAGGCATTGCCATCCCTGACTTCAAACACTATTACAGAGCTAAAGTAATGAAAACAGCTTGGTATTGGCATAAAAACAGGGACGTCAACCAATGGAATCAAATCGAAGACCCAGATATTAACCCACAAATCTATAAACACCTGATTTTGAAAAAGGAGCTAAAATTATACAATGGAAGAAAGAAAACATCTTCAACAAATGGTGCTGGATGGATGCAAGCCCAGACTACTATATCCAGCAAAGCTTTCATTCACCATTGATGGAGATAACAAGCTATTTCAGGATAAAAACAAATTTAAGCAATACATAGCCACAAACCCAGCCTTACAGAAAGTACTAGAAGGAAAACCACATCTAAAGGAAGCAAACCACACCAATAATAACAAAGACATCTAACAGCCCTCCACTGGCACAACTCAAAGAAGGGAAACAAACAAACTCTATAACCCTAAAAAAATAACCGCAGTTAAAAATCTCTGGTCATTAATAGCACTTAATATCAATGGAATCAATTCACCTATAAAAAGGCACAGGTTAAGAGAATTGATATGAAAACAAGATCCAACTTTCTGTTGTTTACAAGAAATACACCTCAATCACAAAGACAGACATTATCTCAGAGTAAAGGGTTGGGAAAATGTTTTTCAATCAAATGGCCCTAAGAAACAAGCAGGTGTGGCTATACTATATCGAACAAAATTGACTTCAAACTAAAATCAATCAGAAGAGATGGAGATGGACATTTTATACTCTTAAATGGAATAATCCATCAGGATGAAGTCTCAATCCTGAATATATATGCCCCTAATATAAAAGCACCCACATATGTAAAGGAAACATTACTAGAATTCAAAGCACACATCAAACCCCACACACTAATAGTAGGAGATTTCAACACTCCTCTCTCACCAATGGACAGGACAACCAGACAGAAACTTAACAGAGAAATAAGAGAACTAACAGATGTAATAAATCAAATGGACTTAATAGACATCTATAGAACATTCCACCCAAACAGGAAAGAATATACCTTCTTCTCAGCATCTCATGGAACCTTCTCGAAAATTGATCACATACTCGGTAACGCAGCAAACATCCACAGATACAAACACATTGGAGTAACCACCTGAGTCATATTGGATCATCATGGAGTAAAGTTAGAATTTAAAAACAATTCCACCCCCAGAAAGACTATAAACACATGGAAACTGAACAGTCAACTACTGGACCACTCCTGGGTCAAGGAAGAAATAAAGAAAGAAAGTAAAGTCTTCCTTGAATTCAATGAAAATAAAGACACAACATACCCCAACCTAGGGGACACTATGAAAGCAGTGCAAAGAGGAAAGTTCATAGCACTTAGTGCCCATATAAAGAAAACTGAGAAAGCACACATTAGAGATTTAACAGCACACCTAAAATCTCTAGAAAAAAAGGAAGCAGACTCACCCAGGAGAAGTAGAAAACAGGAAATAATCAAACTGACGGCTAAAATCAACAAAATAGAGACACAGAAAACAATCCAAAGAATCAATGAAACAAAGAGCTGGTTCCTTGAGAAAATCAACAAGATCGACAAACCCCTATACAAACTAATCAAAAGGCAGAGAGAGAACACTCATATTAACAAGATCAGGAATGAAAAGGGGGACATAACAACAGACACTGAGGAAATTCAGAAAATCATTAGGTCTTACTACAAAAGCCTGTATGCCACAAAATTGGAAAATGTAAAAGAAATGGACAGTTTTTTAGATAAATACTGTATACCAAAATTAAATCAAGACCAGGTAAACAATTTAAATAGACCTATAAGTTGTGAGGAAATAGAAGCTGTCATCAGAAACCTCCGAACCAAAAAAAAAAAAAAGCCCAGGACCAGATAGTTTTAATGCAGAATTCTACCAAAACTTCCAAGAAGAGCTAATACCTATACTCCTTAAGGTGTTTCACATAATAGAAACAAAAGGGTCATTGTCAAACTCTTTTTATGAAGCTACATTTACCCTGATACCAAAAGCACACAAAGACACAACCATGAAAGAGAATTAGAGACCAATCTCACTCATGAACATCGCTGCAAATTTTTCAATAAAATACTGGTAAAGAGAATCCAAGAACACATCAAAAAAATCATCCATTATGATCAAGAAGGCTTCATCCCAGAGATGCAGGGCTGGTTCAACATATGGAAATCTATCAATGTAATCCATTATATAAATAAACTGAAAGAAAAAAACCATATGAACATTTCATTAGATGCTGAAAAAGCAATTGACAAAATAAACACCCCTTTATGATAAAGGTCTTGGAGAGATTAGGGATACAAGGATCATGTCTAAATATAATAAAAGCAATATATAGCAAGCCGACAGCTACTATCAAATTAAATGGAGAGAAACTCAAAGCAATTCCACTAAAATCAGGAACAAGACAGGGCTGCCACTCTCCCCATATCTCTTTAATATAATGCTTGAAGTTCTATCAATAGCTATAAGACAGAATAAGGAAATCTTGGGGATTCGAATTGGAAAGGAAGAAGTCAAACTTTCATTATTAGCAGATGATATGATTGTGTACATAAATGACTCCAAAAACTCTACTAAAGAAATTCTACAGCTGATAAATACCTTCAGTGATAGGCAGGATACAAGATCAACTCAAAAAATCAGTAGCCCTCCTATACACAAAGGATAAAGAAACAGAGAGGGAAATCAGAGAAACATCACCTTTCACGATAGCAACAAATAGCATAAAGTACCTTGGGGTAACACTAACCAAGGAAGTAAAAGATCTATTTGACAAGAACTTTAAGACCTTGAAGAAAGAAATTGAAGAGGATACCAGAAAATGGAAGAATCTCCCATGATCATGGATTGGTAGGATCAATATAGTAAAAATGGCAATTCTGCCAAGGCAATCTATAGATTCAATGCAATCCCCATCAAAATCCCAACAAAATTATTCACAGACCTTGAGAGAACAATAACTAAGTTTATGTGGAAAAACAAAAAGCCCAGGATAGCCAAAACAATCCTATACAATAAAGGAACTTCCAGAGGCATTACCATCCCTGACTTCAAACTCTATTACAGAGCTACAGTAATGAAAACAGCTTGTTATTGGCATAAAAATAGAGACATTGACCAATGGAATGGAATCGAAGACCTGGATATTAATCCATAAACCTATGAACACCTCATATTTGAGAAAGAAGCTAAAAGAATATAATGGAAGAATGAAAGCATCTTTAACAAATTGTGCTGGCATAACTGGATGTCAACCTGTAGGAGAATGAAAATAGATCCTTATCTATCTCCATGCAAAAACTCAAATCCAAATGTATTAAAGACCTCAATATTAATACGACCACACTTAACCTGATAGAAGAGAAAGTGGGAAGTAGTCTGCAACACATGGGCACAGGAGACCACTTCCTATGTAAAACCCCAGTAGCACAGACAATAAGAGCAATAATGAATAAATGGGACCTCCTGAAACTGAGAAGCTTCTGTAAAGCAAAGGACACTGTCATTAAGACAAAAAGGCATCCTACTGAATGGGAGAAGATCTTCACTAACCCCACATCAGACAAAGGTCTGATCTCCAAAATATACAAAGAACTCAAGAAACTAGACATAAAAATTCTAAATTACCCAATTAAAAAATGGGGTAATGATCTGAACCGAGAATTCTCAACAGAAGAAGTTCGAATGGCCAAAAGATACTTAAGGTCATGTTCAACTTCCTTAGTGATCAGGGAAATGCAAATCAAAACAACTTTGAGATACCATCTTACACCTGTCAGAATGGCTAAAATCAAAAACACCAATGATAGCCTATGCTGGAGAGGATGTGGAGTAAGGGGAACACTCATCCGTTGCTGGTGGGAATGCAAACTTGTGCAACCACTTTGGAAATCAGTGTGGTGGTTTCTCAGGAAACTGGGAATCAACCTACCTCAGGATCCAGCAATACCACTCTTGGGAATATATCCAAGAGACGCCCAATCATACTACAAAAGCATTTATGCAACTATGTTCATAGCAGCATTATTTGTAATAGCCAGAACCTGAAAACAACCGAGGTGCCCCTCAATGGGAGAATGGATCAAGAAAGTCTGGAATATATATACATTAGGGTACTACTCAGTGGTAAAAACAATGACATCTTGAATTTTGCATGCAAGTGGATGGAAATAGAAAACGCTATCCTGAGTTAGGTAACCCAAACCCAAAAAGACAATTGTGGTATGTATTCACTCATTAGTGGACCCTACCCATAAAACAAAGGACACTAAGCTTATAGCTCACAAGCCCAGAGAAGCCAAATAGCAAGGTGAATCCAAAGAAAATCATATATAGACCCTCTTGGAAATTGGAAGCAAACAAGATTGTCAGGGAAAAGGTGGGAATACGGGGGT